>OMKY01208797.1:0-10085 GCA_900302395.1 Bregmaceros cantori
GTCCGACCACTTAAAATTATTATTATTATTATTATTATTTTAATTATTATTATTATTATTATTATTATTATTATTTTTATTATTATTATTATTATTATTATTATTATTATTATTATTATTATTATTATTATTATTATTATTATTATTATTATTATTTGTATTATTATTATTATTTTTATTATTATTATTATTTTTATTATTATTATATTACTGTGTTATTACTACTACTTCTACTATATGCCAAATTATAATGCAATGTGCTCACCATGAGAATCTTGAAGTTTGGTGATGTTTGGTTGAGTCTGGCCACGTCGTGAGGGTTTATTTTGAGATAAATAACCCATCATTGTTAGTTAAAGGGACATGCAGGTCGTCAGAATGGGGGTAAACATGATTTGCGTGTTGCATGTGTGCAATTATGGGCCATGTCCATGGTCCATATTTTGCAAGCCCCACCATAGCATCACCTCCAGCTCCACCTCTACCTGGGTCCATTAGAAGTTAGGGTGGATTGCCCTAAAGTGGGCCCTTTTTGCAGCTTCCTAATGTGGGACAATCATAGACAATTTCACACCCTAAACAATTGGGGATGCACATTGTTTTGTAACAAGGAGATGCAGAGTTGTGTATTAAAATTCAGAAACAAATTGACAATAAAAAAGGTAATAATAAAAATAGTAAAAGATAATTGAGAGCAAACTGTTGCGCTTAAAGAACAATCAGCCTATCAGCAGCGGTTTGTGTGTGTGTGTGTGTGTGTGTGTGTGTGTGTGTGTGTGTGTGTGTGGAACACCACAATAGGCTATTTTGTGTGTAAATGTTTTGAAATTAGGTATGTTTAAACATTTAACTAACCATTAGTGACAAAAAAATAATACAGGGCGTCCCTGACCGCCCTGTATTTCGCACCCTGGTTCACTGACATTCATTAGTTTAGGGATGAACTAGAGCCACTGGAGCGTAGGTGTCCCACATTAGGCAGTGGCCTACTTTAGGGCAATCCACCCACCGTGCACAAATCATCCCAGGTCACTTCTCATTTGGACACTTGCCTTGCCATTACCTTGACCTGATGCTGTCCAGCCTTGCTCAGATACGGACTCTAGTGGCCGCAGGTGATTTGAGTTTGGGACCACTGTCATAAAGGTTTCTCTGTGTGTCACGGTGGCACTGTGTCTCGAAACTACAGATTTCTACTCTTCTAGAACTTATTCGGCCAAACACTTTAACCATTATCCACCAAATGTCTAAGACCAATGCAGCATTGACCATGAATATGTAGGGTGGATTGCCCTAATGTGGGCCCTTTTTGTAGCTTCCTAATGTGGTGCAGTCATTTTCCAAATGACTTGCTTTTACCATAGTTTCACTGACATTCATTAGTTTAGGGATGAGCCAAAGCCACTGGTACTAAGCTGTCTCACATTAGGCTGCGGCCCACTTTAGGGCAACCCACCTTACTGTCCGGGTAAGACACTGTGACAGACAGACAGACAGACAGAGAGATAAAGAAGACGGATGGTTGTATGTTTGGTAATTGTATTTTTGCCTTTTTGCACGTCTGCCATTCCCCAGTTTCCCCTGCCAAAAGTCAATCTTTTTCCCTCTTCAAGGGTTTTTTTCGGATTGACGTCCATTTAATTGGATTTAGCTTAATTGGACATGCTAAAATATTCTGGGTATTTTTTAATTTGGCTATTTGTAAAATAATAATTTGGCTAATAATTTGCCTAATTTGATTTAATCTGGTTTTCAAATAATTTGGTTTATAATAATTTGTTTAATTTGGATTTTGTTTAATTTGATTTGGCTAATTCTACTTATTTTGGAAATGTGTTTTTTGTGTCTAAGGGTTCGCCTGTATTCTTGATGTTATTGACGTGTTATTGATGTGATTCATAGAATCAAAAGAGAGGATTGTTATGGATATGTGACTTGTAGATTTGGGACAGACAGACAGACAGAGAGATAAAGAAGAGATCGGTTCCTGAATAATGGCGGCTCGCCATGACTGGTTGAAAGCTTTTCACACAACATGGAGATTGCAAAAAAAAATCAATCAACTGGGGTTTCAAGGTAACGGATGACTGCTCAACTAATTTGAATTCCATTTTAACCCGAAAAATTTGTTTGGGCCCATAGACTGTATATAAAAATGGACACCGCGTTCGTTTTGCCTACTTCCGGGTTGGTATGAGGGGAGCCTAGTCTCCTAGATCCGAGGCCTATGGGAATACAAATATTCCAATACAAGAATTCCAATCTTAGCTTCCCTAATTGATTTTTTAATGTATATTGCGGGGATAATTATCGGTTAATTGTGTGAGGGGGGTCATAATTTCACAAACGCGTCAGATTTGGCGTTAATATTCTTTTATTTAATCTCCCATAGGAACCCATTCATTCTGACTCTGTCATTGGCGACCCTAGCGGACAATACCACCGGAAGAAGTCGCGTGTGCGGTGTCTCTCTCTCATATACTGTATAGCTCTCTCTATATCTCTCCTGGTCTCCGGATATACGGGTACTTTCAACAATGGCAGCGCGTAGTCGGCGGGCACTACCCGACTTTGATGAAAGCAATGGGATGCACGCTGCGTCTACTTTATATACAGTCTATGTTTGGGCCATAATAGACTTTTTTCTTACTTCCTTTTTCACCCCTTTCTTTAGGTGGAAATATGCAATGTTTTTTTTTTTAAGTTATTTTTTCGGCGTCAGCGCCGTTTTTCCATCTTTATTGGATAGGATTGGTCGGAAACTGGGTTGAAGAGTTCGGGGGTAGAGATTGCCGACAAGTCAACGAGCGTAGTCGAACTTTAGACGCAGCGCCACTAACATGAATGGGGTCACGTTAGGTGTCCATAACCACTCGGCCAATGCGGACCCCGGAAATACACAATCTTGGTGAAATTCTATACTTCCTCTGCATTGACCAGCATCCCTCTCTGGCTCTAGCCGGGAAGCTTGTCGCTTTTGCTGGATGCACCAGGGGGAATCTTAAAATAAATCAACATTTATTTTAGTTTTAGTACAGTTATTTGTTCTTCTGTGTGCTTTCCTGTATGTGCATTTTCCTATGTGTGTTTGGGTGTGTCATTCACCCTATATAGACGTGTGTGTAGCTACTTCTTAGAGTGTGTGTTTATGTGTGTGTGTGTGTGTGTGTGTGTGTGTATTCAATTAAAAGTGTGTATTCATGAGTGTACATTACTTCTCTTTTGTGTGTTGCAGAAGATACACATGTGTGTGTTTGTTAATTTGTGCATTGTGTATGTGTTAGTACCATGTTTGCGCGGATGTATGTGAGTTTCCACACACATAGACACACGTGACGTAAGAGAGTGTATGTGAGTTTGGGTGTGTACTGCGCCTGCATAAATGTGTGTATGGATGTGTGTGTCTGTGTGTGTGTACTCCCTCTGTAGTTTCCTGTGATTATGGAGCAGAATGAGCTGTTAAAAGCGTACAGATTAGAACGCTGGTTAATTAAACTCTCACACTACAGGGGCGTACACAAGAGTTCTCTGGAGGGAGGACTCGGGGAAGCCTTGCTCGGCAAAAACTATCTTTGTGTTTGGTGCATAAAGGGCAATGCTCGTTTTTTGACTATCGGGTGTTTCACTTCACATACGTCCAGAGTGCACGCCACTTCAGTGCACTATGTGCACTGCAAACTAAATGAATAGTGAGCAAATGCTTAACAGGTAAGTGCTGTTTTAAAGCAAACTTCCTGGAAATAACCATTTCACATCATCACACTGGCCACCCACTTTTGAGAATTAACAGAAAAAAAATTAACAATGATGATGAAAAGTCAAGTTATTGTTCGTTTCTCAATACTGAGCCAACAGCTAAGTTTAGACTGTAATTGTAAGGGATTATAGTTAACATTTTTTGTCATCTGACAGTTCATATGTCCTATAGACTGGATTTCTTACTTTTTGGGCAGAGGCGCCGTTTTTTCATTCTTTATTGAGAAAGATAGTGAAAGGATTAAATCAGATACTGGGATGAACAGTCAGAAGAGACATTGCAGAAAAGCCAGAGAGGGGATTAGAACCTGTGGCACTGATCGACCTGTGGTCTGGGGGGGTGCACTTTATAACCACTTTGCCTTTGACTATGGATTTGATGTGGAGCGAAATATATATATGTATATATATATATATATATATATATATATATATATATATATATATAATATATATACATATACATATATATATATATATATATATATATATATATAATTTTTTTTTTTGTATGTTAAATACTGTACCTTATAAGTGTACTGGACTATGAGCTGCACTGTCAATTAATTATTTCTAAACATTTTTTCATATGGGATTGCCCTGATGTGGGCCTTTGCCTAATGTGGGACACCTAAACTCCAGGGGCTAGTGGTAGAGAGCGCATCCCCCAGATCATAGATCGAGCAGTGCCGCAGGTTCAAATCCCCTGTCCGGCTTTTCTGCAATGTCTCCCCCCGACTCTTCATCCCATTTTCCGACTTAATCCTGTCACTATTTCTCTCAACAAAGAATGAAAAATGGCGCTTGCGCCCAAAAAATAAATAAATAAATAAATAATAATAATGAATGTCAGTGAAACTGTGGTAAAAGCAAACAATGGTAATGTGTTTAACATTAAGTTCAACTGTTCAACCCTACATTTCACTGTTCCACCTTACGCGACTGACTGTCCCACATTAGGAAGCTGCAAAAAATGGCCCAGATTTGGGCAATCCACCCTATAAGGCACACAGGACTATGAGGCGCACTAGGGCTACCGCGACCGCTGAAGGAAAGACAGCGACCTCTCACACGCGAATTGGACCAAGTAGGTGAAATTGGGTTTGAACTCGCAGTCAGCATGAGTAGTTACCTTGCAGTAAGGTTGAATGCCCTTTATTGGTATTCCATGCTGTCCTTTCAAACACCCGCATTCATTCATGCATTCGTTCATATCTGCGTGTCAAGGCCGGTCATTTCCTGTACGCAGACACCGCCCTGTGCGATTCCTGTAACACTTCCCCATGTCTTCATGCGATCCAGGCGTGTCTGCAGCAACATACATGTCTATCCGTGAGATCAGGCGTAAAGGCTGCAATTCGAAAATAACAACACGCATGAAAAGGCCATATACACATCTGCTGCTCGTCGACGACCAGCGAGACCCGGCAGCGCACGTGTCTCTTAAAAAATGTGTGTGTGGGGGATGGGGGGGGGGGCAGCTATTTCCATCGCGCTCACATGCTAGGCGAGGCAGGGACAGCGCTTTTATTTCCTCTCGCTCGCTCCCCCCGCGCTTGGAACTGGAAACGTTTAGGCGTTTTTTAATCAAAGAACGCCGCCATTAAAATCAAGAATTGGCGGTTTTAGCCCCGTCCCTGTTTCTCGCTTGCTCGCTATAGACCGTCCCCCACTGCCCTGCCCTCGTCCGATCCGACTCCGTAAGCCTGCGCGGTGTTAACTAGCATTTAACGCTGTGCCGCGTTTAACGAACGTCTTCTTTTATAACTGCACACCACCGAATCTGCATCCGTCCACATGTACACACATGTGCACGCTCGATACACACCCCATGTATACATTTAGCATATAGACGTATACGTGGCATTTTATTGCACATGTTTCGAAAGCAAGGCGAGGGGAAGAGAAAAAAAACGTTTTCTGCATTTTATTTGTCAGTGCCAATGACTATTTTTGAGCCGCTCGGAGAGCATCTAATTGGTCATAATGACACAGTTGTGAGAGAAGAGAAAGGGCGAGTGACTTCAAAAAGACGCTGCGGTTTTAGCTGCAAACTTGCTGGAGATGCTGAGCGCAGACACGCAGATGAGCGCGCGCGTGTAGGGCTGGCGCGCACACATTAAGCACACTGGCGCACACAAACACATTGGCCACAGGAGCTGTACCAAGCCTTTTACACGCAGCAACGCTCTACCTTGGTCACAGTTACTTGTAAAAAGTAATCCAAGTGCTGATTACTGACTACTCCTAAAAGTAACTAAGCTAGATCACTGACAACTTTAGTTCCAGAGTAACTAAGCTAGATTACTTGAGTTACATTTAGTTGGTTTTAAATATATAGGCCTACAGAAGTTGCTGAGTGCAACCAAAGTTCTGTTCACAGGCATACAAACTAAAATGAATGTACAATAATTAATATGTAGTGATTGAAGCATCCTTATTAAGAATGATTAAACATACATTAAACTATTTTAGGCTATTATATATTCATAAAGATTGTATTATTAAAATGAGATTCTGGAAAAGCACAGTAACTAATGTGTTTCTAAAGTAAAGCTACTATAGTAAGTAACTTTAATCTGATTACTGATTCGTAAAAAGGAATGCATTAGATTACTAGTTTCTGGAAAAGGGGCTAGAATCAAACTAACATAGTTACTCTAACTCAGTTACTCAACTCAACAGAATTTTATATAGTGCCAAAATCACGACCGAAACTGCCTCAAGGTGCTTCACAAAAGTGATTTTGTTTTTAGATAGCAGCTATTTACTTAACTACCTTTCAACCTTGATTGCCCAGTTATGGACAGTCGTTGGGATTGTTTACAGAACTCCTTTAACGGGGGACTGGAAAAAAGAGAGAAGAAAAAAGAAAGAGGAGTTTGAGATTTTCAATTAATCTCAGTCTCGGCCGAGTTGAAAAAATACCTACAGTTTTTGATTAGTTGTTGTTAGTGTTAATTTGTTTTGATTGGGAACAAAACTCATTTAAAGGAGGACTGGAGAAAAGAGGAGATTGAGATTCTGAATCAAACTCAGTCTCAGCCTAGTTACTGACATCATTGCACGGGTATTATGCTCTATGGTCTTTGCGGTCTCAATCAGAAAATTAAAATATAGCATAAAAATGTTGTCGGCAGTTTTCTTTTAGGATGTCGAGTACAACTTTTTAAATGAGTTTACTACTCTAATTTGTTTTTAACGAATGGGAAAACCTCTGGCTCTGTACTGCCCCAGAATCTGCGGTGGTATTAGGTGTTATCGCTCTGTTTTCATCTGGAGCTGTGCAAACCCAAGCTCTCTCACGACGAAAAGTGTGTGAAAACAATGTCAGCTGCGTAGAATTTTGGTTGTGGGGTGTTTCACGAGATGGCTCGTTTCATGTGATCGCTCAAGCGACCATTCAAGTGGCTTAATGGTGAAGTGTCCCAAGCCTTGAATCCTGGTCCAGTCATACAGAAGACTAACAATAACCAATGCTTCGCCGCTGGACACTGACCATCTAAGGCCTGCTTAGGCAGGGATCTCACAACACAATTTACCTGGGGGCCACTGGAGGCATTATCTGGGTGAGGCTGGGCTGCATCAGGTATTCTTCAAAGTAAAATAAAACATGTTGACAAGAAGTTTGGATTTTTCAGTGCAGGCATTATAGTGATGTCAGTTTATCTATTTTATAGTGAACCGTTACAGTAATATAGAATAAGAATAACTAGAAGCACTCAAACCTGCGCCGTAGTGGTAGCAGTATGTGCGGCAACCCCTTATCAATGCAAGTGATCGTAGAGTAGCGCAATTGCGATTGACGCCACCGGCGAACATGCCAACTACATTTCCCAGTGGCCACCCATACCCGGAAGTCTGGTCACGTGACCACATTAACCGCCGAGCGATCTATCGGTAAGTTGGTGATTAAGTATGATTATTTTACTTATAGGCTACAGAAATGCACCAAAATGTAATCTTTCATTTGTCATTTCCAACAACTCTACTACATTTTAATATTGACGAAGTGTGTAGTGCACAAAGTACGTGAATTAGAACACAGATATTTCCTGCGTAGATAGGGTTCATACTCTCTGTCCATGTTGCCAACTCATTGCACCCACGAGAGGGCAGTGTTGTGTCATAATTTAGCTTTGTCAATATTTAACAACACGCACAAAAAACAAGTATACGCGACAGGTCTTTTAAATAGATATTATTTCTCTTTGGTTCTGGAAATGCCGGAATTAGACAATCGCGAGATGTCTGCTGCAATTTTTGGTTGGACAAATGGGAAAACGCCTCTCTTCAGTCCCCACAATGTTCTGTGTGTTCTGTGCTGTAATTTCATTTCGAAAGCGGGTGAAATCTATTTAGGACAAAATGAAAACTGCCCATATCCCATGCCCATAATGAGGACTAAGTGCTATATTGGTGAAAAATGGAGGGATGAAAACCCTGCTCCCAGGTATGCCATGAGGCAGCACGGAAGAGTAGGCTGATAAAATGTCTAAACGTTAGTGGCAATCTGCACCAAGGAGAGAATCGGAAGTGAAAATCGCTGCCGTGTGCATAAGTAGGAATCTTTTGGTGTCTGTGTACATCGGCACCCCCTGCAGGGCGTGTGATCCTCTGAACTTTGTCCACCCAGTACAGGAAGCTGCATAGCTCTGGGAGGAGCCCCCGTTAGCCTCCTGCTATCTGTTGCTCCGATCGGTGTTACTTACACGATACGACATAATGTGTTTAGCGGGGTCGTGACCTCACAGTTCTCTCTTGTGTCCCGCAGCCGTGTCCAGCCTGGGGAAGTGGGGTGAGGGAGTGGGGAGGGGTGTTTTCATGGCCGTTTCCAGCATCAGTTTGTGGACATAAGACAAGAGACCGACAGGTGTGTTTTTTGTGCAAAGCGGGTTCTACAATGAAATTAGTCTGAAATAGGATTAATGACAGTAAAACAGGTTAATTGTGTTAAGAGTTAAGCGTGTCTGTTATTAGCATTTGTTAACAAACACACACTATTCAGCTATTTAACTATTCAAGTACGAGCATGGAAATCAACGCGTTTAAAATACATTTTCATGATACAAAAACGTGTAAAGCCAAAGTTTCCGATTATACAATGATGTCTATATTTTATTTGTAAATAATATTTGGTGGAGGGACTTCCGGTTTGACGTGCCATGTAGGAGGACGTGTTCCACATGTGCTCCTGTGTATCTTATTGACCCTCTAATATAACCCCTTTCTGGCCCCTCGTTGGGTTGTTTTCATAATACTGCAACATTCTGTGTTGTGTTCTGGTTTTCTTGATGTCGCCGAAAAAGCCCACCCAGAGCCGACTTCGTTTTTCGGCGACCGGCCTGGCCGCTCCGGCTGCTAATGAGCTAACCGAAGACGATGAGATGGCGGACGAGACAAGGCCACCTACCCAGAAAAACCAGGTAGCCAACATGGAGAATCTGAACGATCTGGCAAAACACATTACAGCGACGGCAGACCAGTCTACAAAACAACTTGAAGCGAAAATGGAGGCGACACTGGATGAGCTCCGAGTGGAATTGAGAGAAATGACTGAGCGAATTGTGTCGTTGGAACAATTTGCCAATGTGACCAGTGACCAAGTGGAAAAAATTGACACTCGGGTGTTGTTTCTTGAAAAAGAACGACAAAGTACCACCCGTGAGCTGACCGAATTGCGCGACTACACTAAGCGTCTGGATCTGCGGCTGCTGGGTCTACCTGAGGGTGCTGAGAGCAACCGACCCACGGATTTCATAGCGGAGCTACTCGTGAAACTACTTGGTGCGGACGTTCTGCCTGGAACCCCCGAGCTGGATGTAGCCTATCGTATACCGGCGAAGCGGCGGGCAACCGGCCCTCCAAGACCCTTCATCATCCGCTTCTGCTCGTTTAGAGTGAAGGAGACGGTTCTGCGGGCGGCGCGAAGCAAGCGGGCTTCACTGAAATACAGCGAGGCCAAATTGCTAATTTTTCAGGAATATTCGTCCGAGACTGCGACACGGAGGGCGAGTTTCGGCCCCGCCATGAAGAAACTTTACTCTCTTGGTTTGTTCCCATCTCTACGTGACGCGCGACTGAGAATCACCGAGGCAAATGGCACATTTCGTTTTTTTTCTTCAAACTCCGAGGCTGAGGAGTACTTAAAGAAGGCGGCACCGGCACCCGCAACGACAGAGAACTGACGGTAAACTCTTTCTCAGTGACTCGAACGATCACACACGAAACCACAACATGATTCAGAGAACATGCGTTAACAGCCACGCTGTTTTGTAACGTCTGCTACCGCTGCCTGTTGCACTGAGAACTGACACTTTTTTGTATCT
>OMKY01208799.1:0-20187 GCA_900302395.1 Bregmaceros cantori
GGGGGGGGGGGGGGGGTGAGATGGGGGGAAGTAGACCTGCAATATAACTATGCCGTAGACGGGAAACGATCCTATGACAGCTGCATGTGCTGTGAGATTAAGCCATATCCACAAGAGTGTATGGGCCTGGATGAAGTGGTCTAACCGACTACGCCAGCCCTCCGTTATGTCTCATTTGCTTTTGGCCCGAGACTCGGGCAGGCCATGATGTCATGACTGAGTGTCCAACACAATCCTTCCTGACAAGCTTTATCTTTGTGCAGGCACTGATCACTGCTCCTTGTTAGTAGGGTAGGGGAGGGCGCACACAACATGCGTAGACACACACGCAGGCATGCACACACGCCCACAAGCACAAAAAAAAGAACAAAAAAGAAAGACACACCAAAAAAGAAGAATGAAATAAATTAAACAACTCATCAACCCTTTGTCAACCATTTTCATAAATTTACACTGATGACCAGGTAATTTAGACCCTTTTCACACACCTCTTTCTGGATTAAAGTCGCTCAGGGACCCCTTAATTTTAAGGAATATAGCTGATTTTTCGCATCGACACATGGCAGTAACATTTGGAATAGTATAGTATCACTTTCAATTGCTGGTAAAAGTTTATCTTGGTGCTAGTTAACAATGAAACTGTACCAGTGTCATTTAAGAATTCACTTGCTGCACCTATGTGTTGGGAGGCTGCATCGTGTTAAATGCATATATCAACGCATTCAGACCTTTTGCGGACCCCCATTTTAAAAGTGTAATTTCTGCGCAGACTGCCCTGACCTGGGATGTCCCCGCAGACCCCTAGGTGTCATCGGATCCCTGGTTAAGAATGGGGGATCTGGACTATATCCAAACATAGTCGGTTATATTATTAAGAAGGGTGTCTCTACGTTCAGTGAAAAATTGTGTTTTACTTGTTACATTGTGGAGAGGTGTGCCCACTGGTTTCTTTGGCAATACACGTTGTTTTTCATAAGGAATCTATAGACTTTAGGCACCAAAATTAGAATGCTGCCATTTTTCCCACCCTTTGTACTTGCACTTCCCATGTCTGAATCACAGCCTGTGTGACGTATGAGTGAAACCACACACCGTTTCAAAACACACTTAATACAGCTTGCTCTCTTACCCTTTATCCACCCCACTTCGGTCACTTGTTTTTAAATATTAATGAAATACAGACAAATACAACTTTAAGTCACTCACATGTTCTTCTAGACCAATGGGATGGCTGCATTCACTCTTAAGTCCAATGCAAATGAGTAAATGGGTAAAATCGTGAATTCATGGGGCACAGATCCGCAATAGAACTTTTGGATGTGCAATAGCACACTGCACTCTAGCACCATCCTTTTTTAGTAAAGCAAAAGGCATGTGCTCCCATTGAACAGACAAGTTCAAAAATTAGTCAGAAGACAGTGAAGTAATTGGCACTGTAAGCCATCTTACAACTAGATATTTTACCAAAACTACCTGCCAAACTTGTTTAGAAATGTTATAGATGACAGTTTGGACTCATAAATGTAGAATGTAAAGTGAGATATCTTTTAAGTTTTTTTGATTTTGTTAGATCTTTTTTTCCCCACAGACTCTGGGATCTGTTATGATATGCTGCCTTTCAATTCACAGTTTGTTTGGTACAAGGTGGTATGGTCAGAGATGGCAAAAGTACCCAAATTTCTTACTTGAGTAAGAGTAAAATACATTTGTGAAAAAAACAACTCGAGTACGACTACAAACTACTGATATCTATCCAAATATCTACTCGAGTAGAGTTAGAAGTACAGGCCCAGAAACATACTCAAAAAGTATTTTTGAAAGTAAAATATACAGGCTCTAAAAATTACTCAAAAGTAGTTTTGAAAGTATAAAGTACAAAGTAAAAAATTAAATTGTATATAAAATGTTCTTCTTTGATTCTAGTTTTACAATGTTTGAATACATTGATAAAAACCTAGCCTAACTTAATTCACTTTAGGTTCATAAATCCCACTGCCAAACATTGAAATTAACATCTGTTGGCATTACCGCCCCCTACTGGCTCATTCACACCATACATAATACCGCCTAGCCTGGCAAGCCAGACCCAATGCATCGTCCACAAATTGCACATCGCTAGACGCTGAATTGGGTCTGGGAAACCTTGAATACCCATTGCCAACATAAATGCGTCCTGGACCCTTCCGTGGATACGCGGACATAGTGCCGTGTCCTTTTGTAAGCGAGTTCTCCGTGGAGTCACGGCTATAGAGACCAGTTGGCAGTGCTCTGCAGCTGAGGTCGAGGCGAGGTTACACGCTGCAGGGAATCCCGACGATTCACACGTCACTCTTTTATTTTTATGTATCAATAATAATAAATACACCAATAATAACAATGATAATGCCATACATTTTATAATGTAAATATCACAATAATCACAGATCAATTTACAAAACGACAACACAGGTTGATGGTCAACATGTTTTAATAGCTCTTCATTTTTGACCGCGGCAGGTTTTTGTGCATGACAGACATTTTGCATGTCTGATTCCATTCAGTACTTTGAATGCATTGTACGGCGGAGTGAACATGGAATGGAAAGTTGCTGCGCTTTGTGGCCAACTTCTCCCAGAGTCCGTTACCTCTCTCACTTTAATTCAACACACACTCACACGCGTACATGGTTCCTATCATGCATTGACTATAATACATTTGATTTCATTCTCGTTCGATGTTGCTGCGATGTCGCTCGCAATGGCAATTAACAATAGACGTGACAGTCAGCCTCGTCTTCGCTTCCTCAGTCAGCTCCTCGATCGTCACCCCTACTGCGCTGTGATTGGATTGTCTGGTTTAAATACTTGTCACGCCCCCACGCCGTTTGTCCCACCTACTGCACGGTGACTGGATGACAACATTTGATTGACATGGTTTTTTTCAACGTTTTTCGAATGGAGCTGCACCAGACCCAATTCAGCGTCTAGCGATGTGCAATTCGTGGACGATGCATTGGGTCTGGCTTGCCAGGCTGGTATACTTATTGTGCATTTTATTTAAAAGATGACATTTTACACGACATGGGTCGGCCCTCACCTTTTCAAACTCCTTCTCCTGGATGTCGAGCATGGCCTGGATCCTCCGCATCACTTCTCGGAACGACTCGCCCTGCAGGGCACACCCAGTCAGGGTTAGTATTAGAATATATGGTGACCATTACCATGGCAGTGGGGCTGCTAATCTTCACATCTGAATTTCCAGTGATCTTAATATGTTAAATGCATGTGCATTTCCTCAGTTTTCCACTAGGAAGCAGTCTAAAGTTCAAATTGTTCATTCTTAAACATAAAAAAAATGTGAAAACTAGAAGCACTCAGATTGCAAACCTGCACCGCAGTGGTACAAAAAAATGTACTTTTAGTGCCAGCAGTATGTGTGGCAACCCATTATCAATGCAAGTGCTTGAGTAGCGTGCTTGCGATTTAGACTGTATTAACTCCGGCGAACATGCCAACTACATTTCCCAGCGGCCCCGTGTGCGTTAAGCGCCCAGCGACCTATCGGCAAGTTGGCGATTAAATACGATTGGGTTACTTACAGGCTACAGAAATGCACCAAAATTTGATTCTTCTGTGTGTCATTTCCAACAACTGTACAAAATTTAATGCAGATCCGTGCACAACTTTTCAGTTACCTTGGGGACAGACAAACCAACAAACCAACGCTACCAAAAACATAACCTGATTCGCGGCACAGGTAACAAACCGTTCCACATCTTATAAATTGTGCAATAATTTATAAAGTGTAAAATAGTGCAGTATTTCTGTAAACAATTGATCCTATTCATAATTTACTGGATATTTTAATATGCATACTATGAACATGTAACATTATGTCTGTTATGTACCATAAAAACGTAACTGACATAACATCCATATTATATACTTGGGTGAGAGCCAGTGGCTCAGCACCACGGACAGCTACACGTGTTTAGTTTAACGCTGTGGACGAACGGTAAGCGTTACAATGAATCATTCTGCGGGATGTAAGGTGCGAATCCCGAAAAATGATCTGCTCATTTTAAAAGGGTACAAAACCCTGGGCCCAAACCCTAACCTCCTACTACATATCCCTAACCTTAACCTAACCACTAACTAAGGCTGAACGATATTATACCGCGAGGGTTGCGGTTTTAATCGCAGTTTCTTGTCTCCTGTCTTGGGAAAAAAAAACATGCACACTGCTGCCTTTAAGTGCATCGCCGCCTTAACGTATTTCTGTGTGTGTGTGCGTGTTATAGCTGTCTTGCTTGTGCGTTCGTTCGTTTTGCTAAACATATGTTGACGAATTGACACTCGTGTCGAGACACGCCAGCGTCCAACCCGCGCCCCTCGCCGTCTGTCTCTCCCTCACTCTCCATCTCTGTCTCTCAATCAGTCTCTGTGTACGGCTTCGTAAACATGTAATAATAATTCAAACATTTAAAAGAGTGACAGATAGCGAGAGTTGCCCACACATCTAGAAGTTTAACGACGGCGGGTCGCATTGAGGAAGCGGTCTTCCTGTTTCACGGATACGGATATTGCTACACTTTCAAACGTAACGCGGCCACTCTGTCACTTACTGCGCTTCCAACCGCATTTGACACCTAGTGATAGTTTCACACAAAAGAGCAGCGCGCGACTGTCTGCGGTACACTGAGCTGACAAGCTGTTCTAAAGAATGAAAACAAACCCTTCGTTAATTATACAGCAAGGCAGCGAACCGCAAAATATCCGGTGCTGTATTGAGAATATGGTAGGCATTTGACATGCATTTTATTTTATTCAACTTTTCTTTCTCATATACTTATGTATAGTTTGCAAAATTGTTTTTTAGTAACAGGTCTGGAAGAATTAGGAGAATAATGCTGCTTTTTTTCATTTAAAATAGATTTTTTTCCTCAAAGATGTTAGTCAATTCGATGCTACTGCACCTGCTACCTGCCTCTGAAAATATGTTGCTATGTTGCTATGTATCTGTACAATTAATTGTAATTAAGAAAAAAAATAAAAAAATAAAACCGCAATTAAAAACCGCAATTAATCGCAAAGGTGGAAAAAACGCAATTATTATTTTTGGGGAAAACCGTGCAGCCCTACCACTAACCTTAACCTAAAAACTTTTCCCTCACCCAACCCTAACCCTAACCTAACAAAATAAGCGGATCGTTTTTGGGATTTGAACTTTACATAATGGCAAAAAACACGCCAGAATTATCCAATTTAACGGGGACTGTGGACGAACACCCGCTTCACCCCATATGGTTTGTGCAAAGGGTACATTAAATTAATATCTCCACTATGAATGGAAAAAGTCAATAATATTTTATCAAACGACATTGCATAATTCAGACATTTGGAGCTGAAAAGGGACAAGAGGATGTGTAGCTTGGCGAGCCAGAACCAATGCATCGTCACGTCGGGCGATGTGCGATATGTGTACGATGCATTGGTTCTGGCTCGCCAGGCTAGAGGATATGCAGTTTGACGCACTCTGTGCACTGTCCGTGGTGCTGATGTTGCTTGCTGCCAGGATAAACTCAGTGTTGTACCCGAAGAACGATAGTTCATGAACTCCTTCATATTTTAGGCCAACGTGAACGAGACGTTCATTTTTCTTGATGAACGTATTATTGTGGATGCAGTCTTTGAGGTTATTGAACTGGGCTGTATTTTATTTCAGAATCTGTTCAATACAAACCCTTCTGAGTGAAAACACAGCAGTAAAGCAAAACACACATTCCTACTGCAAATCTAACCCAGCTGCTAATCAAACCCAACAGTTAAATGCAGCCTTTTATTCTACTTGTACACCGTCAATGTTGACCAAATTATAGCAGACAGCAATGTAAAAAAAAAAAAAAAAACCCAAAAAAAAAAACAACTAAAAAGTTAATTTTAGGGAACCACCTGTTCATAGTTCAAAATGATGCAGTTCATGTTAAATGTGAAGTTGCACAACACTAAAACTACGGCTATGTGTGGACTGTTTCACACATTCCCTACCTTGACACCGACCTCACGATTACGGATGAATACAGAGCATTGCTACCGGAAAAGGTGGGGGAAATATTGAGGATGTTTTGTACAAATTGCCAATAGAGTCACAAAATACCACAAGAATAAGAGGAGAGACTTGCAAAGTTGGTGCGTAATTATCCATACATTTAGGAGGCGTCGAGTCACAGGGCCTCCCCTAACAAATAGTGGAGGCTCTGGGAATGTCTGCCGATACTGCAAGATTAAAAATATGTCCGTGTCCACTAGAGGTGTAAATAATATTGATTTTGTATCAATACAACAGCTTTTTTATCAATTTCGTCCTGGACGTAATTCCACTCCCGTGCTGCGGGTGGCGCCGTCCTCGCTTCCTTAACACACACAAACGCGCGTGTGTGCCATGGCCATAGACTGTGTTTATATAGTCTAAATAAATGTATAACGATATTACAGCTGTCATTGATTCATTTCAAATTTGAAACATTGTCTAGCTTGTTGTGTAAAAAATATATATTTACTCGAATCGTATCGAAATTATATCAAATCGTGGTGAATTCTTGAGTATCGGAAAAAAAAAATTGAATCGTTGGGTCAGAAAATCTATACTGAATCGAATCGCCATGATGGGTGCGATTTACACCCAAAGGGTCCACAGCCAAAGTAACACAATTATTTATTTTGCGTGGGCAGCAATTCTGCCTAATAGAGGACATAATTATTGTACACTTGAATATAAGACACTCGGCGGTATGAAGGCGGCAACAATAGAACGTATGAACAGATTACATACGTAATCGGCCACAAGTAGGGTATGGCCTTAAGCGGGTCAGGTAGGGGCGCTGTCCAGAAAGGTTTGTTAAAATCAAGCGCCATGAAAGTGATTGGATGCTGCCCTGAAAACCTACAACACATGTAGCGACTAGCGGAAATGTTTCGTAGCAAAGACAAACTCCACGTCCATTATATGGAACTCAATCAGCTTCTATCAATATGATACGGTGCAAATTCATGAGATTTGCAAAACCTACAAGGAGAAGATTGGTGCATAAATTGCAAGCGGAGTGCCACGCACCCCAGTTAATACAGCCACAATCTGTGCTAGTGGTGCAGCGATTACATTTTTTTGCTCCCGACCCGATCCTTTGATTTTAAAGATCAGGCGATCCCGATGTTCTTACTGCGACTTGATAGCAACGAGCGGAGGACTCGCTTGCGTGAAGTTCGTCCGATCCTGATTGGCTAAAATCTGACAGTACCAAGATAGATAGATCGGTGCCCGATCTGAACCTTGGGGATCGGATGGGTGCACCCCTAATCTGCGCTGACCCACGCAGCCCTGGCTAGCGAGCAGAACAGTAGCAACAGAAACGCAAACAGAGGCGTGAGTGCATTTGTCTCTGTATGCGAGTGTGTGTGTGTGCGCACCATGGCCATGTGCTGTACATGTGCTTTTTAAAATCTTGCTTTTTAAGAATTTCATTGGATAATATATTTTTTTTTCATATCAGAAGTGACAGAATTCATATTTTTCCAATACATATTCATATTTGACTTCTTTCACCCTCCAATTGTGCCGTGTTTTTTTTAAATCTTTATATCCCCATGTTTGATAATTACATTGCATGTCCAAATGCTCCTGGCTCGAGTCTCATGTCAAATCTTTGAACCCCTTTCCAGCCCACCAGTCAAAGAGTTTGCCCATCCCGGTCTTGGACCTCACAAAACGAGAGGTATACGGTCTGTGCCGTGTTCCGGGGATAAAATAACTTATCCTTGACCCACGCTCAACTTGCTAAGAAGAACAACTCACCATAATTTCGCTACAATCTGCTCAAAAATAAAGAGAACATTTTTTTAGACCACACACACACCTGTCGGATCTTGAGCAGAAAGGGAATGCCAAAGGTCCCAAACACCTCCTTGTGGAAGTGCGCCACCGGTATCAGCATCTCGCTGTCCTTGTCTAGCTCCACCTGGTCTGCAGGGATCTCCTGTGGAGTGGATGCAGCAGCACGGTTAGACACACCAATAGAACATGTTAGTGATGCGGGTGAAGCAAAGCATGTCCGGTAACCTGTCCGGTAAATAGTAAAGCTGCAACTAACCATTATTTTGATCATCGATTAATCAGTTTTACTGGCGATTAATCGATTAATCTGTTCATTTTCCCTTTGAAATCAGATTTTTATGTATTTCGTATCTTTTCCCCGCTTTATTCAGAATTAGCTAGAAAAGAGGTGAAGAAGGGACGAGACATGTGGCAAGAGGAGAGCGAACCCACGATTCTCTGCAACATAGTGGCATGTGTGCTTTGTAGTACACTCACTCCTAACAGACTGAGGAACTGCGGTGTGCAAAAATGGAAGGATTATTAACCTAAAACGTTATTGAAGTGGCAAACGTTTAACAACATATTCAACAGATTTGAGTGGAGGACGGACCAAACAAGGAAAGCGATTAATCGATTATCAAATTAGTTTCCGATTAATTCAATAGTCGATTAACATTGATTAATCGATTGCAGCGCTATTAAATAGTACAGAGAATAATCCCGTTGACCTCGTTGTCTGGTGTGGAGAGCAGAAGGCCAGCTGGTAGTATTATTTTATGCATGCGCGACGTGCTGGTGATACGATTTGCCAACACCAAAAAAAGGTTGGGCCTAAAGACGTTGGAAGTAGCGGGAGTTCGAGTCTCCGACGCTGGTGCCGTATCTTGAATAAACCCTGATGAATACATCCACACAGTCTGATCATTGGAGAGCCTGGTAAGAGATGATTAGGAATATAATCCAATTACAGAATTAAAGAGTGGACCCACCTCTATTCTGAATGTGCGGCTTGCAGCGGGAGATAAACATTCTAGCAACTCGTCCTCCTGGTGGACGCCAATGATCTTGTAGCTGACGATCTCTAGAAGCCTGGGGTTGACAAGGATCATGTTAATAACAAAAAAGGTTATGCTTATGATCAGCTGGATGAGCCGTTTAGCACCACGGACAACACCAACACCCACAGTCAATTATATACAACACAAGAGTGACTGACTGCAACGTCTTCCTAAATCATGGAGAGGGACATAAAACAAGTGCAACATGTTGAAAGCGAACCTTCGCGCGCGCACATTGGAGCCCCCACATCTTTGTTTAATTAACCGAACGAAACCAACACTGCTGTGGAAACTCGGTTGAGGGGAAAGAAAATCACTCGTCATGGTGGTACTTGAACCTCTGAATAGTTTCTCAAAAGTTTGAGAACCACTGGTCTAGATCAGTATCTGGACATGTCTTATGCTTGATACGTGTCCAATTTCATTACATAATGATATCAGTTCTCACAACTGTCTATAAAAGATAGTTTACACATGTCGACAATCTGCTGTTTGAGGTCTGTAAATGTGTTTATGTGTAACACACACATGTGTAAATGTGTTTTGTGCCATTTTATAAACACTAAAAGTTACAACAGGCGTTTCATCTTCAGCGGTACCTGAGCTTCTCTGAACCCTTGTCCGACAGCTCCACGGCCTTCTTACATTCGTCCAGCAGGTCCCGCACACACCCGTGCTTGTCTGGGTACAGAGTTATCTCCTGTCGGAACACGGCAAGAGGTCACCATCCAGAAAGCGTCAGCGAAAATTCACACTGAAACGTTATCCCCTGATGTTAGCAGACAGACCTCCCTCACTCATAAGCTTAGAAGCCTGGCAAGCTAGAACAAATTAACCATGCATCGCACACGATTACAACGATCATTTGGTCTGCAAGTGATCAGTTTCAGCGAGAAATGAATACAAATGAACATAAAACGCTGCAAAAACCACTAATCTTATGCATTGTATCAGTCAAATTCAATTTTTTTTTACTTTTTTGCGCTGCTGGGTAATATGGTGCAGTACCATGCATGACAAAAACATTTTGAGATGTAACTTATACAATAATTGAGGTGAGAGGACACAAATTTTCATGCAACAAGTTAACGACTTCATTAGAGCTGCAACCGATTAATTGATGACAATCGATTATTGCATTAATCGCCAACTAATTTCATAATCAAATAATCGACAGCCATCAATTGTGTTGACTATGTTGTTCAGTGTTCGCAATATCAAGAACGTTTTAGGTTAATAATCCTAGCTCAGATAAGCGTGAATGCACTACAAAGCACACATATCATGTCATGATGGCGCAGAGAATTTGATTTGCCGCTTGTCTCCTCCCCCTTCCTCACCCCTTTTTGACCCAATTCTGTCAGTAAAAATGGCCAATTAATCGATCAAAATAATAGTTGCAGCCCTAGACTCCACTACTATCCATCTACACAGCAGACTCATACCTCCTCTCTGAACTGGCTGTTGAGCCATATGGACTTGAAGCTCCGTCGGTTCTCAAAGTCTGTGATTTTCATCTTCAGCTGGAGAAAGGGAAAGCGTGGACACTCAAACAAAAGCACGCACAATAGCGGTGATGGCACCACAGTGTAATCAAGGAGGGGATACGAAAGGCATGCAGTGTATTCCACTGAACTTGTTATAAATGAGTCACAATTTCTAAAAAATAAACATGTTCACAAGTTCAATCTTACCTACACAATGAGTGTGAAGTGAAGTCAAAATTCTCTCTAGATAAATAAAGTTGTTTAATTCCCGTTCAGTCCAAAAACAGGAACTCCTCAGACCTGGTTGCAGGAGTGTTGCAACTCAACTCGGGCTGTTTCAGGCAGTTGCAGGAAATTCGGCATATTCAAATGCAGCAGAAGCGTTGCAGACCGTCATAACTTTGTAGTCAATCAGCATCAAGTTAAAAATAGGCAATTTGCATTACGCTGGGTAGTAGAAGGTTACATCGTCAAAATCTTAAAAGCGCCGCGGCCGTTGGCAGCGTTCTCCGTTGAGCGCCGCGCCGTTTTTGGTGCGCTCTGCTCGTGCACAGTGCAATGGGTGGGCAGGAGTTGGCGATCACGTTGAAATTGTCAATTCCAATTTTGGGGAGGCACGATCATCACGATGCAAAATTTCTAAAATGGCCACGCCCCTGGTGAGCTGCCCCGCCTCCTGACACTAACCTGCTGGTAGTAGAGCTTCTTGGGCTGTCTGGGTTTGAAGAACTGTAGCAAGTCACGCAGCGTACCCTCGTAGTTGTGCCTCAGAGGGTTCCCTGGTCCGTCCCTGTACCTAGCCACCACACCACCAGAGCAGTGTAGGGGAGGGGGGGGTTGGAAGGAAGGAACAGCCACAGAAAAGGAGGTGTGGAGAGTTAGGACGGAAAAAAAAGGTTTTGTACAATGAGTAAGAAATAGACACAGGGTAAGGAAACAAGACGAAAGGGATTGTGGGTGGTGGAGGGGGGAAAGGAAGGCAACAGGAGGAGAATTGAAAATAAAGTTAGTCTTAAAGCAGTGTTAGGGATATGAGGATGGTTAGACTCACTTCCAGACAGAGGGCGTATTGATTCATTTCCAACACTCGCAGATTATCCGACCATGTAGAGCGGGTGTGACAATGACATGCACATCATAACAAGCATGCAAATCTGAAAAAAAACACCCCCTTGGATAGTGTTGGGAAAAACTAATTTCTTTTTTGCCATTAAGACCATTCATATTGCAGTGCTTGTTAATGGCACAATAGTAACCAGACACCTGGATCAGATCAAACTTGCTTTGTTTCAGAGTTGAGTTTTGGAAAAAGTTTAGCATAGATGCATAATTGACCATTGGATGACGCATCCTTAGCCAGCTTGCTGTGTTCATATGCACACGTTTTTCCCGAAACAAATATTACATGGTGAGCACTTTATTTTTTATATTTGTAAAAAATACAGTCGTGTTTACACTGCAGTAGAGCGGCAACTAGCGATTATTTTGATAATCGATTAATCAGGCGTTTTTACTGACAATAGTCAAGTTAATTTTTCCTTTGAAATCGCAATGATTATTTCTTTATTTTTTTTCCGCTTCAGAATTGACTGGAGAACGGGTGAAGAAGGGGGAGGAGACAGGTGGCAAATCTGTCGGTGAGGGCAGCGAGCCCAGGATTCTCCACGCCATCATGGCATGTGTGCGTTTTGTAGTGCTCCCACTCTTAACGGACTGAGCTACTGTGGCGCGCAAAATTGGAAGAAAAGTGGAAAAAGTGACTTAAACTTGGTTAAATCTTATAGAGTTTTTGCCACAGGATTGGCATACGAATAGTGTTCATATGTGTAAGCGTATGTCTTACCCCTGCGACTTGAAGAACTGCAACAACAGGGGATCTGTGTTGAGCCGCTGTGCTACCGTCTTCGCAACCTAGGGGGGGATGGCACAGGACATGTTCAAGTATCATCGAGTCGGCTAATCACTGCACCCCTAGTACTGTCCTTGACAGACGTTGGCCGTGTCCAGAATCGCTCCGTATCCCCTATATAGTGCACTATATGGGGCACACAACATTTTGTAGGGGTGTCCGAATTCTCCATGTACCCTATATAGTGCACTGAAAGTATCCCACAATGCACCGCAAAAAGTAGTGAGCATCGGATGTACCCTAGACGAAGCAATATAACCCATAATGCATTGCGAGACACTTTAAAAATGATCTAACATTCAAACAAAGGCCATTGCGGGAGTAAATAGCGACCGACCACCGCAAATAGTTATAAATGTAAGAACTTTTTACTTTATCTGATGATTGTTGAATTATATATATGCATTATATTATATTTTTTATAATTATATTTTATACTAATTTTAAACCTGCCTGAACCGTTCGGGACGGATTTTGTTTTCAAACCCAGTCCATAACCACTACTAGTATCTGTTGAAGTGCTACCTGAAGGTAGTTCATCCGGTTGGAGAGCGTGACCACAAAGCCGGGGTCGTTGTGGATAGTCTTGTCACAGAAGATGACGTCCACACGATGGTAGAGGTCACGGAAGTAGTCCTTCGCTGTGAGCAGCTCACTGCCGTCGTTTTCGGGGTCATCCCTAAGTGCCAGGCCATTTTGTTAGTGACATATAATGAAAACATTAATTGGTGGTATAGGTGCACCGATCCTCAGATCGGTGATCGGGGGCCGATCAGACTGTTTTCCAAGGATCGGACGTGTGATTTTTGTCACATTCAGGATCAGCAAATTTAATGGTTTGGTGAAATTAATTGATTAAATATTAATCTCGAATGACTTCGGAAGACTGGAGACCATACATGAAACTGTTGGACATCTACGATATGGATACTTCCTAAATGGACGATAAGGATGTATGGGTGTGTATCTTCTGATGTTTTTTTTCTCTCTTTTTTTGTTCGTTGTCGGTGGGGAACATCTTAAAAATGGAATAAAAATATTTTGAAAAAAATAAGAATTAAATGTGTGACAGTAGCGTGCAGGCGAACCAGCAAATTGCTGGCAAATGTTATTGATGTTCTAAGCAGGGCTTCAAACTGGTTTAAGGAACAAAAACGGAAACCGAAAAACAGAATTTTACGAGAAGCAGAAACAAGCGAAAAAAGATTTCTTCAACTGTTCCGGAACAGAACAGGTCTGCGGGACTATTATCGTCCACTTTCACTGTCAGTCGACAAGCATTTGGGGCTCTATATTGTGGACAGACGAGAAAGTGAATGTAATGGCGCTTTAAATCCAGCTTTCACATAAACACAGTTGTACTGAAGTTTGAAAGTCCACCAAATATATTCTGTATAAACTATACCTAAACTTAACATTGCATACTATAAGGAACTTCAAGAATTGTTGTGTTCCAAACCGGTTCAAGACCAATATTTTGGTGGTGGAACGGTTCAGAGAACAAAAAACGTTAAACATAGGCCTGTCTGAACTGTTCTGAACGGAACGTTTGAAAAATAATTTTCTTTTCAAGCCCTGGTTCTTAGCGTGCTTTCTAACTGCGTCGGTAACGGCCAGCTCTTACTTCTGAAAGACGATGATGTCCCCGTCCATGAGCTCATCCAAGGCCTTGTCGAGGGACACGTCATAGTCCTGGATACGCTCCGTAAGGTTGGGCTTTACTTCCTGAAACAAAGCACAACACAAAAGGTTGGAGGGAGACTCCCAGGAACACGCACGATTGTCACTAATCTCACTTAACCCTTTGTAGGCTTAGGACGCGCAGACGTCTTATGAATCCACGAGTGCTGTGCATAAGACGTCTATGTACGTCTTAGCGTTTTTTCATTGTGACGTCACCATGAACATCTGGGCTAACCCCCAAGATTAAATCTAATGTTCTGAATAGTTTAAAACAAAACTCGAGGTGGTCCGATTGATTTTTAGTCAATGACAGAATGACACATTTCACAAAAGTGCTCATATCTCCTGAACTAAGTTTCAAGCATAAAAAAAAATGCATTTTTGCATCTGATCGTACCTTCATATCTCCGAAAGGGGGGTGGGTACAGGCATGCTTTTTTTTCTGGTTAGAGTATAGAATCTAATCTACAAAATGAGATATTGCGCGGGCTCCTGAGAATGGCCCCGGCACACTAGACCCAAAAAATTTTTGCCCAGTCAAGGCAGCTAAAGGGTTAATACAATTTTTCAAAGGTGCAGACTAGTGCTGCAAATAACGATTATTTCAATAGTCGATTAGTTGCAGATTATTGAAACGATTCAAAATCGGTTACATATCTTTCCCTTTCAAAATTCCCCAAAAGATTCACAGCGACACAAATGAATCTTGTCCACTTGAAATTTCAATTTTGGTTCACAATAGCCAACAAATGTACAACAATCTAGAAATCGAGCCCCCCATTTTGCAATGATGCTGTGTAACATGCTGGAATGACTAATGGCTCTGTACTGTCGCGTTAAATACATTTCATTCCTTCATTCAAGTCACAACATATTTGCTATAGCCCTAGTAATAACCGTTGTTTGCCGTCTGCGGTACAAAGGGGGAAAGAGTGACAAGGTGTGGAGGTTTGTGTAAAAAGTGCAGACAGGCAACAAGCAGGCGACCACTAGGCGGCGCCCAGCGATTGCCGGTTGAGTGAGAAACGGGAGGCAGTCACCTCATAGAGGATAAGGCTAGTTTCCTGCTGATACCCTGCCCTCTCACACATGACTGGTAGCAGGTCTCCTGAGAAGACAAACAGACATCCATACAATCAAATTAATTTTGTTAATTGTCCGACAAAAAGGGGCAATTTGATTTGCAAAACTCCAGACATAAATCAATGGACTGCAAAATCCATTGACTAGTAAGGGTGGGCGATATATTGAGTCACTTCTTGTGAGCATCTGATGATTTTTCGCATGAGCACAAGTGTACAATCTACCACTTTCTCAACTGCCATCAGCCACAGACCATTAATTGCACAGAACATATCAAACGCTACTGACTTCACATTATTTCAGCACCTCGAACAGCCACTGATCTGCTAATAAGCAGTCCAGACCCTAGTTGAAGGCACTCTGGGCAGACTTAGAAATAGGCTATTCAGGGTCCTGAAATTACATGAATTTGAGTTGCATTTGTTTGGACTTGAATAAATACTGAAACAATTAATTGAATAGTTATATGCTCACACAGATTACCAGTCAAAAATATGTTGAAAACACTCTGAAAACAAAAAGGAAGGATGCATGAAAAACAGACTTCATAACAGACTTTAGAAAAAAAATAGGGATACTCAATCTACACATTTTGGCTGTATTTTATACTGAAATAAAATTTTACTTCTCAGGGTTTGTGATATTGTTTGACAGGTCAACTAAAGAATGATAGAAATATGAAACCATTAAAATGTTCTAGCCTCTCTCGCAGGGCACTTTATAAGCCCTTGCCAAAAAAAGGATATATTTTAAGCAGCATCCAAAAACTACATTTAAATATATAGACCAACTACAATTTCTACCATTCTACCAAATTCTAGCAAAGAGAATAGCACATCATGAGCATACACAGCCCAGCACAGTACAGACATTTTCAGACTTACGGATTTTGCAGGATATAGGCGTGTAGATATGTCCACAATAATTTAAGCTTCGGGTTTTGGGGTCATACATCTTCAAGAACAACATGACATCATCTGAGAAGGAAAAACAAAGACGGTGGGCGTTAGTGACCAGGTTAGTATGATGTACACCGATTTTTATAGAATTAACCAAATACCATTTTCCCTTGCCGATAACTAATTGGGGATCTCAGTACAGGTAGATAGTGACACCATTATTAGCACTGCCCCTTAGGCAGCCACTGCCGGCTCTTAGTTCTTAGTAGCTTACTTGGCTTCGTTATTTTGCCATCTCAACTGCATTCCTTATACGCAATTATTTTATTAGCACAACTTAGTTCCATTTCCAAATAAGGATTAAGGTAGGGGTGCACCGATCAGGTTTTTCTGCCCCCGATCCGATCCTTTGATTTTAAGGATCGGCCGATCCCGATCTCCGGTACAGAGTCCCGATACCAAGTTCTGATCCTGCTTGGCTTGTGATATCACTAGAGCAGAACTTTATTCTGGTTATGTTCTTATCAATATCCCTACATAATAACACATATCAGTGGAGCAGAACTTTACAATTCTCTACACAATATGAGTATCATCCCACAGCAGCAGCAAGTGCTGGTGGCAGACCGAAACCATCATCCACTCTCCAGAGGGGAGTGCTCCCCGACTCATTTACCGATCCTGATCAGGACAAAATCAGTCCCGATCTTTGGGGAAAAAGTCTGATCGGCCCCCGATCACCGATCTGAGGATCGGTGCACCTCTAGATGAATGGTACAATATAAAAAAAAGTTACATTGAACTTGTGAAAATAAATGCACCTTATCCAACAGAATTGACAACTCCTGGAGCAAAATCAAGTTAATGTAATCAAAACGAATTACTAAAGAATTCTACTGTCTCACTAGATTGCACCGAATATTATTGCTTACACCACTTAGGGGAAAAGCATTAGAATTCTAAAGTTTTAATAGTAAAGGTTTAGTCTTACCACGCGGATGCTTGCTTCGGAGACTGGCTGCTGCTGTCCCTAACCCAAGATGCAAGATAATAAATCTGGCTGCTCTACACAACTTGCTGCTCTACACAACGTCCTGAGTAAGGCTGAATAGGCTTGGGCGGTATGCAGAGATGGCAAGTAACGAAGTATAGATACTTAAGTACAGTACTTGAGTATTTTTTCTCATGTGTCTGTACTTTTAGATGTTTTTTTCTCTGATGACTTTTTACTTGTACTGAGTAGATTTGTAGCAAAAATATCTGTACATCTATTCCTTTTCCCAAAACAGGTTTGTTACTTTTTTTGCGCATCGATGGTAGTATAGTGTGAATGAGCCAGTAGGGGGCAGTAATGATGGTAGGTGGTAGTGTGAATGAGCCAGTAGGGGGCGGTAATGCCAACAGATGTTAATTTCAATGTTTGGCAGAGGGATTTATGAAACTTAAGTGAAGTAAGTTAGGCTAGGTTTTTAACAATGTATTCAAATATTCAAACATTGTAAAACTAGCATTGAAGAAGTGGTATTTTATATAGAATTGTATTTTTTACTTTGTACTTTATACTTTCAAAAATACTTTTTGAGTAGGTTTCTGACTCTATTTTTAACTCTACTCAAGTAGATATTTGGATCTTGGTACTTTGTAGTCAAACTCGAGCTGTTTTTTTTTTTCACAAATGACAGGATTACTGGATAGGGCATTGGAAGCTGCCTGTATTAAATATTATACTCAATTTTCCTCAATGACTACATTTTCCCCTCAAAGACCAAACATGATTAACGTGCATCAATCGTTTGAGACAAACTATATTCAATTCTTTAGAATGTCTAAGCAGTGTGGCGCAATGTGCCATTAAATTACATCCATATTGACACGACATTAAATGGGATGATTTTTAGCTGCTTCTGTCCATAGTCCACGCCCTGTTTGGGTCAATGGGGCCAAGTTATGCCGACATGAACAAGTATTGTAAACTATGCTAACAGTAAAAGTAATGTTGCACGGCAGCGTGAGCGCAAGATAGCTTTGCAGCCAGCTAGCTAGCCATGACCAAAATCCCACTGTGCCTGGTCACTCAAGACAGAGACGTAGCTTAAAAGGCGGTAATATATACACACGGTAATTCAATCATAAGTGAATTATGCAACAATTTTTTTTCTGAATTTAATTTTTGATGCCAATAGTGTATTAAAAATTAATAACGCTAAGATAATGTTGATATCGCCCAAGCCTAGAGTCTAAAGTTTCCACTGGCAAGTATACTTGTATACATGTTAACTTTGCCTGGTCACGTTCAAAAGAAGCTTTACTCTATTTACCCTCATTTAGTTAACGCAGTCAGAACACTCTTAGCATTCTTCTCTAGAGCTGCAACTATCCAATATTTTAGTAATTGATTATTCTAACAACATGTTTCGATTCAAATAGATTATACAGAGAAAAAAAATTACAGTCAAGTAGCAATCATAAATATACCAAAGAAAATAAGAAATTTGACTGAATAATGAATTTAATAATTCATTAACAAACTCACCCCAGGGAAAACATTTTGAGGTAGACCTTGTAGAAAGTAATATAAAAAAAAATTATCTGACTATCCTTGCCTCAAGTTTTAATATTTGCACTCAACTAAATATTGTGTAATACTATTAACTATCAACTCCGCCAAGGTTACAGACTACAGAGTAGTCTCTAAATTATTGGCTTGCTATAGTTAGTTACCATGTGCATTGGCGAATGGTGGCCTCTCTCCCAATGCTCTCTTTTATTTCATTTATTTATTTGATTGGGACAGTGCACATTGATCCTTACCGTGTGTTCAAACCAAACGCGAACTGGGCGGGAAAATTCGCTTTGGAAGCTTGAAACGCCGCCGCAGCATTTTATTTTTATAGCGGCATGTGTTGAGCGGCAAGAGCGAAAGCGGGAAAAATTGGGCAAAAATTTAAATTCCCCACTCTCCAGCTCGTAGGCGGCACCCGTGGCTCGTAGCAGCAAGTGCTTTTACATTGTCAGTGAAAGGAGGGAATATGTGGAATGAGTAGTCAATATACAATACAAAAGAATGATGTGTTAACACACACACACACACACAAAGAAGCGGGATTATTCTCCGTGAGAATGTGGCTCTTCATTGTCATCCTCCCGCTCCCCAGGACCGGACAATGATATGCTGCGTTACATTTACTTTCCGAGTCGGCGTGTCCGAGGTAATGCAGTTATCAAAGCACGTCACCGCGTTTGACCAATTCAGTAAAAGCATTAACTAGGATGTGCCGACTCGTAACGTTAAATGAACTAATTTGTGGTTGAATCTTTAATATTAATAAAAACAATATTTTATTTTTATCCATTTGCTTTCCGAGTCGGTGCGTCCGATGTAATGCCAAAAAGAGCTCTCTAAATTGACAGTAATCGTCAAGGAGTTGTGGAGACCCTGCAGTAACTCCCGTGAACCAGTCTAAGGCTTTGCCTTTCAGAGCTGAGACAATATAGCCTACTCGTGCCGCCGAAGAAGGAAATTTAGTAGGCTGTAAACTGAACGCAACCTCGCACTGAGCGATAAAACCGGCCCCAAGCTTAGGTTCCCCAGAAAAATGGGGTACTGGATGCAAACGTATTTCACCCCAACCTACATTCTCCATCTGACGCTGCGTCAAGTTATCCAAACGTAAGTTCAGGGATTGTAATTGGGAAACTACCTGGGTGGCAATGTTAGGCACAGAAAATTGTGCACCCTCATTGGGGCGTTGACTTGAGTCCATAATTACAATTTTGTGGCGACGTCCTACTGTTAAGATTCGTACAGAGAGAGATAATAAAGAATTAAGGACTCAGTCAAGACCACTGTGAAAGGTTGGATGACTTAGTGGCGACCCTCGCCGTCATCCGTATACTGTAACACAGGTAATCAAACACAAAACATTTGTAGCACACAAAGTGCAAATGAAAGTAACAATAATTGCACGCAGGCAATATGAGTCTCTATACACGGTAAGTCATTGTCCGTGACGAGCTTGAAGTATAAGAAGTAAAAGTACTCATCTCCGGGGTCTGGTTCGGGATCGGTGAGCCGAGTCCAGAGGCGGAAGCGGAGATGCAGGTTTCTGTAGCAGTGAACCACTATATTTATTTTTATTATTTATTTCATTCCACTCTTCAAATTGATCGACAGCTTCCGTAGTGACCTACCACCCATGTGCTTTCTCGAGGGGGTA
>OMKY01208803.1:0-12134 GCA_900302395.1 Bregmaceros cantori
ACATGTGCGTATGCCCCGCTGCTGGGCATGGTCGTGCACGCGTATACGTGCGCATGTACACCAATCCAGTGGACCAAGGTGTAAAACGCGCGCGTATACGCGTGCACGACCGTGCCAGCAGCGGGGCATACACACATGTGTGCTTATCAACGTGGGCTGCTTCGCTGTGTGTGTGTTGATGTGTGTGTGTGTGTGTACGGCAGGATTTGCGAGGACTCTGTAACGAGGAATTGAATATTTCTTTTATATCCTCGAGCAGTCCACATTTGATGCCAGTGTCAAATTTCGTGTCCACGAATGCTCAGATGTGCGTGCGTGATTGTGCGCATACTTGTGCAGGTGCGCGCAGCCGCCCCAGTTGGCATGCGAGTGGGGGAGGCCGCTCCTACTAGCTCCTCCCAAAGACGCATCCCATTGGTTGCGATGCTTTTTGGCAGTGGACTCGAACGTGATCGCTCGTCCCTCATAACCCACAACCTTTTTTTAGATTCTAACATTGTTTGCTATTTACATTTTTGACACTTTAACAACTCATTCTCTCTCAAAGCGCACCGCTGTAAACTCCGGACATACAGTAGAAGTTAAGTGAAACCAAACTGCGGTGCGGCTGTCAAAATAGCTGCCATGACATCATGTCCCCAAGCCCTGTTGCAGCTCATATAACTCTAATGGAAATTATTGTATTTTGTATTTAGATCAGAGCTAGACCCAGATCAGAGCTCAGCTGTATTTTCATTTCTTGGGGGAAATTAGGTAATGATAATAATAATAATAATAATAATAATAATAATAATAATGGTCCTCTTTTCTTGTACTTGTATTGCTTGTACTCATTTGCATACGTGGTCTTCCCCTCTTCTTTGTATGTGTCCGTACCGTTGTCATCTTTGCTCCTGTAGCTTTTCTTGTATTGGTGTCACCTTGAGTTTTCTTCTTATCTCTTTGTTTCTGACACGGTCCAGCCTTGTAAAGCCGCATGTCCACCTTCACATTTTCATCTCCGCTGTGGAAATTGCATTTTCCCCACTTTTCTTTAGTGCCCAGAACCCTGACCCGTATAGGAGAACAGGTCTGATCATGGTGCGATAGACTTTTCCTTTGATTTTCAGTGGCATTTTAAGTTTGCATCATACCCCCTGTCAAGCTTCTCCATTTCTGCATGCCACACGAAACTCTTGTTGCTGGGTCATGATCACTTTTGCCATCATTAGATATTACTGACTTCTTTGCTCTCTTCAATGCTGTTCCATTCACGACCATTTTGTCGGCATCATCGTAGTCACCGATTTTGAGGTATTCCGTCTTTTCCACGTTGATTCTCAGTCGCGTCTTCCATGTGTTTACTTTGTCATTTAGTCCGTCCCGGTCTTCATCTACCAGTACGAGGTCATCAGCCAGTATGAGGTCACCAGCCTCATACAGCTAATCTAGTATTCCCGAAAAAATGTGGCAAAAAAAAAGTGTTATCCAGTCACAGCGAAGTAGGTGGGACAAGCTGCGTGGAGGCGTGACAACCAGACTCCGCCTACGTCTCATTACACCTCTAACAAAACCCATGCCTTGCGTCGCCCATACCAAACTCAGCTCACAGTTAGCGTCGCCCACACGTCTATACCAAACTGTATACTGGCGACGTCTGCATGATTTGCACAGACCCAATGTACCGTTAAGCGCCGTGCGATGCGTAGTTTCTTTGGTACTAGCTCGCCAGGCTAGCGTCTTCCCCAAGGCCACTCTGATGACTGTCTGTCTGGGCCCGGAATGTAATAACTCTGAAAGAGTCAATGAATTTTGACACTGCATATTTAACACTGCAAAATGTACTGTGCACATGTACTCAGAGATCCCAAGAGACGTCTCGGCACATCTAAAGATTCCACCAGGTGGTACTCACAGAGCGATGAATGGAGAAATACAGTGACATTCATTATTATGCTGTGTTAGTTGTGAGTAAGATACACATTTTACCAAGTCAGCCATGTGGTGAAAGGTGTGTTTAACAATGAATCTATTCGAACTGGAAGAGTGAGTCATCACAGCATCTGGGTGCCGCTACGTCTCATGACATCAAGCACCCATTTTTTTTTAAACAATATTCTCTCTCTCACTCTTCACTCCCTCTTTCTTTCTCTTTCACCCACCAATTTCCGATGGACGCAACACGAATCATGTTCAGATTTAATGCATCATTTAAAATCATGGCGCGGCATTCCTATTAACTTATTCAGTGCCAGCCCTTTTCAAATTCGGCACGTCCCAGTGTTGTTGTTTTTCAACATGTGAGTGTTTTTTCAAGAGCTATAGAAAAAAATGTGATAACGCGTCTTTGGCACTGAATACTTGTTGTAAAAAAGAAATGTTAGCTTTGTTTTCGAGGATGCGCCTTTAGCAGGTGGGACGACAGCATAGTCCTGGTTCAGTATTACTAATGGGATAGAACAGAGTTTACACTTTTAACTATTGAGAGAAAAAAAAATCAACAGCAATCTATTGTAAAACAAAAGACCATTCCCATGGTTTCTTTTGAAGCAAGACCCTGGTGACAGCGTTGCATAAGAATGAATGGTTAAGCGTGTTCAATAATTCACAGGCTGCTGCTCAGGACGGCTGGTCAGGAAGGGGAATATGTGCAGCTGTGCTTCGTTGTAAAGGGGGAAATCTCTATGCAAGTTGTATAGAGATTTAAAGAATATGTAGAATGCATTTTTTTTTTCAGAGTTATTTTTTCCGGTGTCATAGATAGGATTGCAGTATTCAGAAACTGGCTTGAAGAGACTCCCCCTAGAATGCTTTTAAAACCTGCCCGTTGTTAATTTTTTAAGAATTCCCTACTGGCTTTTGCTCGTAGGGCAGTAACATTTTACCAAAATATCAAATTCAGATTTTTGGCTCTCACATCCAGCATATAGGGTGGATTTCCCCAATGTGTGCCATTTTTTGCAGCTTCCTGATGTGGTACAATCAGTTGGCTGATGTGGGACAGTGAAATGTAGTGTTGAACAATTGAACTTAATGTTAAACACATTACCATAGTTTGCTTTTTACATAGTTTCACTGACATGCATTAACCTAGGGAGGAGCCAGAGTCACTGGAGCTTAGGTGGCCCACATTAGGGCAATCCACCGTATGTAAGTATTGAGAGGCGCTCACCCGATAATCACTGGCAGTGACGTAGAAGATGGGCTGGAAGGCGAGCCAGATGATGCACGTGGTGTACATGGTGAAGCCGATGAACTTGGCCTCGTTGAAGTTCTCGGGGCACTTGCGCGTCTTGAAGGCGTAGATGGTGCACAGGACGATGAGCACACAGTTGTAGGACAGCGAGGCCAGCATGCTGGAGTCGCGGCTGTTGCACTTGAGCGTGACCACGTCGCGGCGGTCGGGGCTCACTTCCTTGCGCACTCCTGGAACCTCCAGCAGCAGCCAGAGTGCCACCACCAGCAGCTGGCAGGAGATCAGGGCGCCGCAGATGGCTACCTGCGCAGAGAAATGTGCTATTTGACTGGCATGGCAACAGCATAGGTAACGATAAAGCGACTTTATCCAGTCACACATACATGTAGGGTGAAACTCTTCTTCTGCCTTCAACCCATCCCCGAGCAGCAGTGGGCAGCCGTGTGCGCAGAGCTGACTAGAGCATGTTTTTGGTGGTAGAAGAATTTAAGAAACCAGAGTGCCCAGAGGAAACCCATGAAGACACGGGGAGAACATGCAAACTTGGCAAGGACCTGAAGGCTGGGTTGGGATTGGAACCTTATAGCTGTGAGGCAGAAGTGCTAACCACTGCACCACCATGCTGCCCCTTCAGATCATGCCTACTCTGCTAAGTCATAATCATTCCATATCAATTATCTTCCAACGAGCAACAAACTCCTCATCAGGAGTTTGTACATGAACTTAATGCTCCCCAACCAGGAGTGTGGTTGTGTGGGGCACCGGTCAGTGCTTTTACAGCCTCAGCCAGAAACTAAAACCCGCAAACCCGACCCCACTAGTTGTACACGGATTTGGATGTAGAGTAGAGTTGTTGGGAATGACACACGGAACAAGTGATTAAACTTTGGTGCATTTCTGTAGCCTATAATTAACATAACCATACTCGACCACGACTCCCGTCGCTACGTCACCGTGTCACGTGGCGCTCAACAGCGAATCATTAGGGCAGAGTATCGCCGGTCCGTAAACACTGGCTCTGGCTCCTCTCTAAACTGATGAATGTCATAAAAACTATGGTAAAAGCAAACTCTGGTAAAGTGACTAACATAAAGTTCAATTGTTCAACACTACATTTCACTGTCCCACCTTATGCAACTGACTGTCACACACCCCCCTCCCCCATTAGGCCAATCCACCCTACCTGGAACTTGACTGACCTGTGATCCAGGGCTGATAAAGCGCGGACGCTGTGCTCCGTCCTTGACGCCGCTGAAGATGCGTGCGATGCGGTTGGTTTTGGTGAGCAGCGCCGAGTAGCACACGGAGAAGGAGGTGCCCAGGCCGAGGCGTCGCAGCGTGCAGACTGCCGTGGACGGCTTTCCGATATAGATGAAGGTCATTCCGTAGCACATCAGGACACCCAGCAGCAGAATGTACGACAGCTCGCGCCCACTAGCCTTGACCTGCCGGGGATGTTTACGATAACAGGTGATTAGTTATAACGAGTATAACAACAAGTTTATCAATTATCCATTAATAGTCATGATTATTAACATTGTTAATTTTCTATTCATAGTGGCTTCAGTAAACACATCACCCTGCCCTCATCCAACTCCTGTCTGTTTTGTTAAATGATAAAAAAAAGGGTTAACCTAACGGTACTGCAAAATAAAGCAGAGAAACGTAAGACAGCAGGTGTAGGGGTGTCACCCCTGATTCACTGCCAACATGAAATAATATAAATGTGTAAAATAGTATAATAATATTGTACTGGTCCAAAAGATCAAATAATTAAATGAAGTCCCGTACTACAACAGCTGTAATAGTAAAATAATAAAGAAGTCATTGGTGTGCCTGTATATATTTTAAAAGTAATAAAGTATAAAAATACTAATAACATAATTGTATATTAATCTTGGTGTGGTCGTGGTAAACAAAAACAAACATAAAAATAAAACAAATTCAACAATCCCCAATCACGCACCACTGGGGTTTCGTTGTGCTTGAGAAACAAAGCCACGATAAAGAGCGTGCACAGGATGCCCAGACAGGAGATGGTCACGGGTCCGATGGCCCAGGCATCCTCCCAGCGGATGTACTCCTCGGGCAGGTCGTAGCATCCCGTTAGGTTGTCCAGGGGCCACTGGCCAAAACTGCAGTCGGCGCAAGTGAACTGGTCCTGGAGATACTGGTGGGCCTGGCAGGGGATGCAGATCCAGCAGCAGACGTCACCCGGCTGCATGCTCTTCACCTCGTTCTTGCGGCACGGGTCGCTGCACTGGGACGTGGGGGCCACCCCGCCCCCCCAGGGGATCAGGTGTGTGTCGAGGGTGAGGCCCTGGGCCCAGTAGCCCACCTTGCGGTAGACGTAACGTGGGCCTTCCTTGTGGTAGTGGAAGATGTTGTAGCGGCCGATGCTGTCGCCAAAGCTGTCGAAACGCACCACGTTATCTGTGTCCACTGGCCGGAAGGGGGCTGGGGGCAGATAGCAGAGAAAATGGACACATTATTCTGTCATATAATATTAAGCAATTTATGTACATTGTTGCCACAATTGCTTCCCCAACTATTGATTACTAATAGGTCCTCTGAAAAGAAAGAAGCTTAGATTACTGACTAATATAAGGTGGATTGCCCTAAATTGGGCCACTGCCTAATATGGGACACCTAAGTTTGGGTGGCTCTGGCTTCTCGCTAAACAATGATGAATGTGACACTATGGTAAAACCAAACTATGATAATGTGTCTAACATTAATTTCAACTCTTCAACATTACTTTACACTGGTCCACATTAGGGAACTGACTGTCCCACGTTAGGAAGCTGCAAAAAATGGCCCACATTAGGGCAATCTACCCTAAATGCTGAATACGTCATGTCAGGAAGCAGCACTCATTTTTACCCGAGAGGAGGGGACTTCCAAAGATGTCACAGCTTGTAGCCAATCAGGATAATAGTGTGACTATATCAGTTACATTTCAATAACACATATACACTAAAATTTAAAAATATACTTAAAATAGCTTTCAAATAGTTTTTGGAAATGACCAACGGAAGAAGTGATTATATTTTGGTGCATTCTGTAGTCTATAAGTAACATACCGAGAGATCGCTGGGCGCTTACCGTGGTCACGTGACCTAACTTCCGGGTCGCAGTGGCCGCTGGAAAATGTAGGTGGCATGTTCGCCGGTGGCGTCAATCGCAATCGCGCTACTCTACGAGCACTTGAATTGATACTGGGCTGGCACACATACTGCTAGCACTAAAAGTACTATTTTTCTGTACCACTACGGTGCAGGTTGGCAATCTCTGAGTGCTTCTAGTTGGAATTGTGCTAAACCAGAATCTGTATACTGCACTGTCTATTGTTATTATGGCTTGTGCGTGGCCCAACTCACCATCTAACTTCACCTTTAGAATGTAGTCCTTGTAGAACTTCCGGCCATTCCCTGGCTTCAGAGCGTCGCACACATTGCTCGAGTTGGGACACAGCGCCTGCCGCATGTTATGCAGCGCTGTCGCCATAGCGAACACCGCGTTCACCACGAACATGATTTTCGATTCTGGCTCGAAGGGCACGTCTCGCAGTGAGTGCCTGCCACAGCTCAGCTCGTGCAGGCTACACTGGAACTGGTTCTCCCAGAACTCCCGGAACCATGGGTTGCGTGTGTTGTTGTATGGGTGCAGAGCGGTGAAGTAGTCATTGAAACGGGGGATGGGGTAGGACGCCAGTTCGATGGTGAAGGCGCCGTCAGCCACCAACTCACTGCCGCGCACCACGCTCTCCTGCGCCCCCCAGCCGTCGCTGGCCACCCAGGTGAAGCTAACGTTCATGCGATTGGCCGCCACCAACAGCTCGCGCGCGTCCTCGCTGCGCGTGAACAAAATGACCACCTTAGCGTTGGACTTGAGCTGCAGGGAGCGGATGACGTTCTCATAGCTCCAGCGGTTCATGGAACGGCTCACCTTGGCGGAAGTGGCGATGCAGATGTGGCGGGCACGCGCTTCCTGCTGGAAGGCGTCGATGCCAGTCTCACCGTAGTCCCCCTCCGACGCCACTGTCGACACGTAGGTCCAGTTGAAATAGCGCAGAATCTCCGCCATTGCTTTGGCCTGATAGAAGTCTGGTGGCACGGTGCGGGCGAAGTAGTCGTAGCGTGACTTGTCACTCAGCTTGGCACTTGTGGAAGCGTAGCTGATCTGAGGGATCTGGAAGAGCCGCAACAGGTTGGCTACCTAGACACACAAAAACATAAAACGAAATCCAAAAACTGTATGTTAAATATTCTATTTAATGTGTTGTTTGTTTATTTATTTTTTGGGGCGCAAGCACCATTTTTCGTTCTTTAGTGAGAGACATAGTGACAGGATTAAATCGGAAACTGGGATGAAGAGTCATTGCAGAAGGGAGACATTGCAGAAAAGCTGGAAAGGGGATTTGAACCTGCACACTGCTCGACCTATAGTCTGGGAGATGCGCTCTCTAACTGCCCGGCAACCGCACACCCCCCCCCTAATCTTTTCTTTTTAAAATATTTACATTTTTTTTAAGGATTTGTTCACTGTTATGGATATGTGACTCAACAAGTCACATATCCATAACATTCACTAACTGAGTAGTATACTTGTCCAGCCACTGTTATTTGGTTTAATTGATTTGTGAGGCATCTTTTGTGATCTTGTGATAGTAATCAATATCCAATCAGATGATCAACCCTTGGCAAATAAGTTGAGAAATGGTATCTGTGCACACACGTTGAATGACAGACGCAGGCAACAAGTTCAGAATACCAGATCTGAACTCCCCACACAGGAGTCTGTCTTTATTCGCATAGCAGACAAAGAAAGTACACCTTTTGCGAACTCACACTTGTTAACGCACACACAGGATACACACACTTTGAGATAAGGCCGGATCTTCCCGCGCCGTGCCTGCAAAGAAGAGAATGCCTCCCCACAGACATAAATTATTGCAGACAAGCGTTAAACCTGATGAACTAATGAGTGGATGACACATACATGTTAAAACTTGTTATTCGAATATAGGGCTCAAGAATATAATATTGTGAGTTAGTATATGGATTAAGCTGGTGAAACAAACATGATTACATGAATATCTAAACGATAATATAAAATTACTATCACTGTGTTAAACCATCTGCTTTTTATTGACAGGGTTCGTGTGAAGTGGGACGACAGAGCGGGGAAGCAGACCTGCAGCATACATACAGAATGCCGGTGAGAGGAAGCAATCTCACGACAGCTGCGTGCACTGTGAGACTAAGCCACAGTTACAAGACTGTATGGATCTGGATGCAGCCGTCTAACTGGCTGTGCCACAATGCCAGCCCTTTCTTGGTACACTTTTTAACGTCTGTCAGTAACAAGCAGGGTCGCTGGGGAAGTCAGCAGAGGTGACTGTGCGGTCAACCATTCTTGTCACCAAATGTGATGAAGACACTCTCGAAACGAAGGTGTCCGCTGAGTGCAACTGCGTTTACTTCGTATTACATCAGATGACAAATGGCGCCCCATGGTCACATGTGCATAACCTTTGCTAGCTGAAAATTCATACTGAGATATGTTTTTATCTTAGCTTATTGTGCCTCCGTGCAGGCGCTCACTCTGCATGCAGCGGTACTACGTTAGTATAACTTATTTTTTTAAGTATTTTTTTGGGCACAAGCACCGTTTTTCATACTTTACAGAGAGAGATAGTGACAGGATTAAATCGGAAACTGGGATGAAGAGTCGGGGCGGGGGGACATTGCAGAAAAACTGACTGACGGTATGCGAACCGGTGACGCTACTCGGCCTGCGGCCTGGGGGACACGCTTGCTAACCACTCTCCATTCCAAAACGCATCGCATTGGTTGCGATGAGATGGCAAGTAACGAAGTACAAATACTTAAATACTGTACTTAAGTAGTTTTTTTCATGTATCTATACTTTTAGAAGTACATTTTGATGACTTTTTACTTGTACTGAGTAGATTTTTACCAAAAATATCAGTACTTCTACTCCTTACTTTTCCCAAAACTAGGTTGTTACTTTTTTTGCGCACCGATGGTAGGTGGTAGGGATATGTGTAGTGTGAATGAGCCAGTAGGGGGCGGTAATGCCAACAGATGTTAATTTCAATGTTTGGCAATGGGTTTTGCCTTAAGTGAAGTAAGTTAAGCTAGGTTTTTAACAATTTATTCAAACATTCAAACATTCTAAAACTAGCATTGAAAAAGTACATTTTATATAGAATTTTTTTTTTTTTTACTTTGTGATTTATACTTTCAAAAATACTTTTGAGCAATTTTTAGACCCTGTACTTTTTACTTTCAAAAATACTTTTTGAGTATGTTTCTGAGCCTGTACTTTTAACTCTACTGGAGTAGATATTTGGATCAGTTCTTTGTAGTCGTAGTCAAGTTGTTTTTTCCTAAATGTATTTTACTCTTACTTAAGTAAGACATTTGGGTAGGTTGACACTTGCATCAAATGTGCACTGTTGATACACACCTCAATTTAAACATGAACAAACAAAAAGTAGGTAGGTGGTAGAAATGGTCCGTATCGAGAATATAAAATAAATATTCAAGTTCATCCTCGTTACAGACATCGCAAATCCCACTGCCAAACCCACCACACACACACACACACACACATCAACATGCACAGCGAAGCAGCCCTTGTTGATAAACACACACGTGTGCATGATCTGCTGCTGGACACGGTCGTGCACACGTACACACGCACGTAGAGAATCCAGTGGGCTGCGTATACGCGTGCACGACCGTGTCCAGCAGCAGATCATGCACACGTGTATGTTTATCAACGCGGGCTGCTTCGCTGTGTATGTTGATGTGTGTGTGTGGCTGTGTGTGTGTGTGTGTGCACGCTCACACGCGGCGATTTCCGTGTGTCACAAGCTCCGCCAGGAGGCGGAAACGTAGCTACGCGCTCCACCTGAAATGACAGCAAGCTTCCTCGACTGACGTCACGATCTAGTTCCTCATAGCCTATGGTAATTGGCTGTGTAGCCTATTACTGTTGGTGCAATCATTGTGTAATTCATAGCGTTTCACATCCATTACACACGTATAAAGGCCAAATAGGTAGGGTGTATTTGCCCAAAAGGAGGCCACTGCCTAATGTGGGACACCTATGTTCCAGTGGCTCTGGCTCCTCCCTAAACTAAAGATTGTCAGTGAAACTATGGTAAAAACAAACTATGGTGGTAATGTGTCATTACACTATATTTCCCTGTTCCACTACTAGACTACTGACTGTCCCACATTAAGAATCTGCAAAAAAGTGCTGCCCAGTAGCTCAGTGGGTTTGGCAGAGAGCTGGAAAGCACACACATGCCTCAATGGCGCGGTGAGTCGGTGGCTTGAATCTCACCACCGACGTAATTCCTGCATGTCTGCCCCCCATCTTCATCTGTTTCCGCTAACCCTAATAAATAAAGCTTGGGAAAAAACAGCCTGAATGGGCTGGAACAAAAAACATTAAAAAAAAGAATCTGCAAAAAAGGGCCCACTTTAGGGCAATCCACCCTATATTTCTCGGTTAATAAGATCAGGGAGGAATATATTTCAGTATACATTTTCGGTGGTGTTTTCCATCCAAGATCTATTTGACAAATCTTGTCCACGGTACTGAAGCAAGGCCTCCTCAATACTCTTGATGTTTAGTGTGTGTGGTGCACAGCAACAATTCTCCCTCTACATAAAAACTACACAAAAGTCATGTTGCTTTATATAGACCCAATGTCAGCTCCGTGGACTCCATAGTGATGTTCCCCTGTATAAGAAAGCCCATCTGTTCTTCACAGAGTCGCTGCTGCCCCCTCTGCAAATTCCCACAGCTCCTGCCCTTAGCCACGTGCTTGGCCGCAGCCTCATGCACGCCCATGCACGTGTGGACACACACACACACACACACACACACACACTCAAATGAAAGGTAAGAGGGGGTGGGAGTGTTTTACATGTGGTAGAAATACTCCATCCATTAAGTAGCTACACAAACACACACATCTATAGGTTGTGACCTCATAATACGTAAAGAACGCACAGGAACCACAAATTATATATGTAATTATATATGTATATTATATGTGCGTATATATGGGTCAAAGACGTTTAAGGCGTTTCAGTAGTCCATTTTTAAAATACCCAAACAAATATTTGGCCATTTTCCAAACATTTGGAATGTTTAGTAACATTTTAGTGTTTTTACGCTTAAATTAATACGGCAACAAATTTGGGGCGACTGTAATTCATCTCAAAATGAATGGATTTCCTTAACATAAATTATGTTTTAATGATTTTAAGTTAACATAAATTATGTTTTAATGATTTTAAGTAAGTAAATTAACTGTCCAAGAAAGATAAACTCATGTGTACATTCATTTTGTGTAAACAATTTTTTTTTAAATTGTGTCTATAATGGCAGTGTCTCCCTCGTAGAACCATTACATACACATTCTTTGATCTAGGATTCATAAAACTGATCTAAAACGTTTACAAATACTGTCCACTTATGTATGCTATACCAATGATTCATATTTGAACCAAACCGATATACATTAATATTTGAATTTAGTACAGAATTGACAATAGTTACCCCGGATGACAGATGGTCATCTCAAATGATGAGAAACAGGCAATTAGGGCAATTAAGGCTATTCAATAGTCTCAAGAATTCAGAGATATTTTGAAAACATGTATAAAAGAGTCAGCATATGCAGAATTTTGTAAAAAATTTGGTTGGATTTTGTTGAACATGCTGGTCATTGTGAAAGGAGTATGGGAATCATTGAAATTTCAAAAAAAGTTGACATGTAGAAAGATTTATATTAATATAATAACTAAATATGCATAATGAATTAAAAATAAGCACACAGAAACCATAGGATACCTGTTTTCTATCATCTGAGCAATCAATGGTGATCACCCCTCATGATGCCCAGTCACCC
>OMKY01208804.1:0-10614 GCA_900302395.1 Bregmaceros cantori
ACTTAAGTAACTTTTTTGTGGAATACTTTTTTACTTTTACTTGAGTAACTATTTGGATGACTACTTTTTACTCCTACTTGAGTAATATTTTGCTGAGGTAACAATACTTTTACTTGAGTAATTTTTATGGCTACTCTGCCCATATCTGATTATATATATTATTATTATATACTATAAGACCCTGTCATGGTTTGGTATGGTCTCAAATCGAACACAGCACACACAGCGCTGTGAGATCGCTTCCCCTCACGGTCATTCCCCTTTCACACTGACGCTGTCAATAAAAATGAGAAAATGGGGATTGCGCCAATAAATAAATAAATAGTTCTAAAAGTACAGATAATGGAAAAATCTACTGGTGTACAGCAACAGAGTACTTGTACTTCATTACTTGCCACCTCTGCTTCTACATCATACCTCGAAAAAAATGTTCCAGTAATTAGGACCCGACGGAAGGACCCGACGGTTTGGTCTGGTTTTCCTCTCATTAGACAGGTTTCCACTACACAGTGAGGGGACAGTTGCTTGTATTTTGGGCAATAGTCTATAGGTGTCGCAGCTGAGCACTGCAGATTCTCGTCCGGAATATTTTCCGAAAAAAAACATTCCAATTGAACGCAAGGTTCCACTATAGACCCTTTGGTAGCACTTCATAATACGTGTCCGCATTTGAACATTAGTTACGCATTAGCTAAGCATTAGTTAAACCATCATTTCAACCTTAGTCAACCCTTAGTTAAGCATTACATCTTAATTATTTCGCATTACTTAATCATTAACTAATGATTTTCAGACCAGCCCTCACGCATTAAGCACGGCTTCAGACCTGGCATGACCAGACCCAACACACCGTAAACCAGATTGCGGTCTGAAAATCATTCGTTAATGATTAAGTAATGTGAAATAATTAAGATGTAATGCTTAACTAAGGGTTAACTAAGGTTGAAATGATGGTTTAACTAATGCTTAGCTAATGCGTAACTAATGTTCAAATGCGGACACGTATTATGAAGTGCTACCGACCCTATCAGCCACGTTCATAGCCTTGTCTGCCATTTTGGACATAAACTACCACTGTCTAACACAGCAAACAATGGAGGAACAGCCTAAGGAAAACAACAGAAAATATGATTTTATTATTTATTTTAAGCATAATGTCTATACTATGAAGGAGTGCACCGTGACCCATTTCATAAAAAAAGCAGAACTACGACTCATGCATTTTCTCTCTCCCCTGTCTTTCTCTGCTACGACAGTGGAATATCACAAGAATAACATTATTCTTTGAAAGACCAACCAGCAACCTCTCTCGCCAAATAAATAAATAAATAAATAAATAAATGTGAATAAATTATGTTTTAACAACAGCAACAATTATTTAAAAAAAAATTCCAGCGGGCCTCTATCAGAGATGGGCAGTAACGCATTACATTTACTCAGTTACAATTTTTTGAGTACTTTCTACTTTTACTCAAGTAAATTTGAGGTGAAAAAAAAATACTTTTTATTGAGATGTCAGTAAAAAGTACTCAGTACATTAACTCTGCCTTTAGCGACACCCGTTGGGAACTGTTGGCACATATGTTGATGTCATATCTCTCTCTCGGGCTCTTTCTCTCTCGCTTGCTCTCTCTCTCTTGGTGTCTCTCGCTCTCTCTCTCTCCCACTCGGTCTCTCTCTCTCGGGCGATCAATTTTTTTTCATTCATTTTTTAAACTGAAAGTTACTCAGTACTTTTGCTACTTAAGTAACTTTTTTGTGGAATACTTTTTTTTACTTTTACTTGAGTAACTATTTGGATGACTACTTTTTACTCCTACTTGAGTAATATTTTGCTGAGGTAACAATACTTTTACTTAAGTAATTTTTATGGATACTCTGTCCATATCTGGCCTCTATCACCATTGAGCCTCTATCACCATTGATGTTTGTGAGTGACACTCTCTGTTTTCAGCAGGCACCAACACCGTGAGCCTTTCATTTATTTCATGTTTTACTTACTTTTTGTGGTTTATGGGAGGGCTGGGACTCTGAAGGGCAGGTAACTAAATTGCCAGGCACTGCGTCTGGCCACTGCTCCTCAGGGATGAGGTTAAATGCGGAAGAAGAATTTCACTGTACATGTATGTATGTGTGACGAAATAAAGTATCTTATCTTATCCATACATTTACGTATACTTCATCATACGTCATATCACTAAAAATGTCTGCCAAGCCGCCATAGACGCCCATTCGAGCGGTGTGTCAACTGATCTATAGTTGACACCTGTTCAGGTGGTGAATGTAAATTTGAATTTATGCGTCGCTTTCCCTAGCGTTGACGCGTTGACTTAAATTTTTCCATGTACCGCTTTGACGTGCTACTCATCTCTGTGTCTGACGCCCGCTCATTTCCGACACTGGGCACCAATTCTTGCGTCGCTCAACACTCCCGCGTTTCCCGGCGGGTTTCTGCCGGCGTTACAAACCTTGACTAGTTTTGATGGAAACGTGTAAAGTTCGTTAGGTGGAAGCGGTCCCAACAAACACTCGGAGAACATTATCAACAGTGAACCAGGGACAAGACGCAGAATATATCTGTACGCCATTAGCTGGTACCCGGATCTGGGAGGAAGGGCATGTCCTAGTTAGTTAGTTAACCCCACAAATGGGGGGTCACCTGATAGCATGCCAAATTATATATACAGTATAAACTCATATAGCTTAGAGGTAGTAGAACCGCCATACGGTGGGGGAAGAAGGCACAAGAGGGAGAATGACCCCTAGGCATCTTCTTATATGCATCGTACCCAGATGCCATATGAATAAGAATTGTATTAACATCAAACACATAATCATATAGCACATCCCAATATAGTGTAATATACCACTAGGATGATAAATGATTATATTTATATGTAACAGATGACAGGGGGAGCTGCAATTAAATATCACACACAACGCAAAGTACTAGCCAATCAGAGCAAGGGTGGGAGTTCCCACAATGCAGCGGGACAAACAGGAGGGTGGGAGAGTTGGGAGAAGTGAGTACCGTTAGTCTCCAGACTTGACATAGGTAGGACTACATATAGCGGTCGATTGCCCATGGTAATTGGCTGGTCAGCCCTTTACTGTCGGTTCAATCACTGCTATGCTAAAAAGTTACACATCCGTTACATCTATATAAAATGTGTGCAAACGCACGGTGAGACATGTACGGGTTGTTTGGAGAAGGAAGCGGAGGGTGGAGTGATGGATAGGAATGTAGACCAGGCCGCCCAGCGTTCACCATAAACCAGAGAACTCCTGACAACCGAGACGCCGTGTGAGGAGTTGAGGCTGATTAACGACAGAAAAAACTGCTCTCTCTCTTTCTTTATTAGTACCAGAGATGGCACAAGTACCCACATTTCACACAATTTTCTACTTTTGTAGAAAAACAAGACTGCTGTTATGGATATTTGAAAGGCAATATCCAGTAACCTTGGTGAGTTCAGATAGGGAGGAAGCGCACTGGTTGAATGGGTCTCTGGTTGAAGAGGTTTATTGAAACCCAAAATGTATAAGGAGGGACAGATCAAACAGCCAGTGTCTGTCAGGATGTGCTGTCTGGAAATGCCCACGTTTCACAGAAACGTGCTATCTAATATAGAGAAGTGATAGTACATGTTATCAGAACCAATGCACGTCGAACACATCAAGCACATTATGACCCAAGAACATGACCTGTTTTAGCTAGTTACATAATGCATACGTGTGTACGTGACAATGAGTGGAAAACACATTTGTACTTGATCATTTCTATTACATATTCAAACCACAAATTGAATGAGGTGCAGGTTTCAACCTGGATTTAACCCAGGGTAGTTCAGGGGCTGATTTGTCACGGTTGTGCTCAGACTGCCTCCTGTTTGGACAAGTCAGTAGTTAGTGTTGATAGTATCCTACTTTGGAGAATGGTCAGGGGATGAAGATGCTGAAACATGACGAAGATGTGGCTTTACCTGCACGGTGAGAGTTCGCTGGTTGCAGCACTGCTGGTTCCTCTCGATCTTGCGGGTGATCATCTCTGAGTAGCACACGGCCTCACTGCAGAAGTTCTGTGGGCACCAGTCACCAAGGTCAGCTCAAGGTCAACACAAGGTCACCAGGGTCACCATGGTCAGCCCAAACATCTGCCAGAGACTCATTGAGGTGTAGGAGCTCATGTGACATTATTGAGTGCACCTGTGTTTGTGCATAGGTAATGTATGCGTGTGTCTGTGTATCTGTTTGTGTGTGTCAGCGAGTGTGTGGGTGTCAGTGAGTGTGTGGGTGTCAGTGGGTGTGTTTGTCCTCACGTCAGTCAGTCTAGTGATGAAGATGAAGGCTCCAGCAGAGTCCGGCCAGGCGAGCTGAGCCCAGATCTGTCGAACCGACGAGAAACATGCGGTGACCTCCTCAGCAGAACTGCTGTGTTTCGCCTGAGAAACGGGTTCCAACTACCCACAGAGAAACACATAGAAACACACTGTCAGCTCATAGAACTGCCATATACCTTGTCCATCTCTACACAGAGTGGTTCCATGTATCTGAGCGGACTGATCACGGGGGGTGACGACTGACGAGAATGCCTGCAGGCTGCAGGTGGACAGACTGGTCCAGTGGTGTCTGCTCAAGCACCTCAAACTCAACCCCAATGGAGGTCGACTTCCGAAGGAAACCCACCACTCTCAGCCCACTCACCATACACTGTGACACTGTCACCACCAACTCCTTCAAGTTCCTCGGATCCACCATCTCGAGGAGTATGAAGTTTTCACCGCACTTAGGGGCCGAAGAAGGCTCAGAAGACACTGTACTTCCTGTGGCAGCTTAAGCAATTCAGCTTGCTGAGGGGGCTCCTGATACACTTTTACATGGCCATTATCCAGTCTGTCCTCTGCTCCTCCATTACAGTCTGGTTCGGGTCTGCCACGACATTCGGCAAACTACGACTGCAGAGGGTTATCAGAAAATCATAACAGGCAAAGAGAGAGCCCTGTGTACCAAGAGGTCTACACTGAAAAACAGTTTCTTCCCACGCACAGTGATGCTACTGGATGCAGGGGATAGCCCTGCTTGAGGTGCTGACATGTTACATGTGCTATGGTATTCTATACCAATGCCACTTCATAACGTATGTGCTGCTTTGCTGTCTTTCGTGTTGACCTTACTCACTACCAGTTGATCTTGAGAGAGCTGTTTCATGCTCAACTAAAATTCCATGTGTACTGCTGTCATTTATATGCAATATGGAGGATTAAAATTAATCTTGAATCGCTATAGACTGGTTCCATGTACCTTGTCCATTTCGACGGCTCGTCGTATTCTGTCGCTTGACCTCTCGTGGACAATCTGCAACCACTTGTGGATGGAGGTTTTGAACCAGTTGTGGAAGTTGTTCAAGGCCAGCATTTTGGCGTCTCTGTTGAGGACAAGGAAGGAGCTTTCAAATAACAACACAGTTTGCTTCATTTTAAAGAAAAAAAGGGGCAAAAATCAAACACATGGGCCTGGCTGCAGTAGGTTAAGACCGCTGTTCCAAGCCAGCACCATACATGTATATCTTGCAGTGCTGTGAGATCACTTCCCCTTACATTCATTTGCCGTGGTCCGTCACTATTTAGTCCCGGCGTGCCATGTTTGTAGTGTAGGTCATTTTTAACACCCGTTTTCCCAATGACGCGCCGCAGCGTCATACTAACGCTGTTTTAACCACTCGTTTTCATTGATTTTTAAAAAATATTTAACCGGACATTTTACGGTTTTATTTCTTTCATAAGCAAGTTATGAAAGAGATAAGTCCCTTTAAACCAAAAAACACTTTAGTGTCTTGTCCGAGGAGACTGTCGGAGCCGGGATTAGAACCACCAACCTTTGGGTCTTCAACTCTCCGCTGGTTGGAACGGCCACTCTACCAACTGAGCTAAAGTCAGCACCGCAGTAAACCCAGTTTCTTTTTGCGCCCGGCTCTGAATGCCTTTAATACAAGGCACAGCGTGTTTTCCTTGTAATGGCTATGTTCCCATTATACATTTTTCAGATTTTTCTGAGATCCTCTTCATTTTTAAACACATCTGTTCCGTTACATATCAGCAGTGCTTTGTGCTGTGTTTTTGAAGCTACCACTAGAGGGCACCACTTCCCGGTGAGGCGCTTAGTTAGCGCTGCATGTTTCTCAGGCAAGTTAGTAACTAAATCTAAGAAGCCTAGCAGCTGTGTAGCTTCTATATAAGTTCAGAGCACCAACGCCTTAGTGCTCAGGCCGGTAGTATGGTATCAATCCAGCTATCGTATACTCTAAGATCAGCACGTTATCTGATTCCTATTATCCAATGGAGGATTGGAGATTACTATTTTGTAATGTTACTAACTACAATCTCTGTAAATGTGTGTTTATCAAAGCACACTACCAATTTCGATTTTCATCTCTATAGTCCCAGTAGCTCTCCAGAGTTAGTCGGCCGGCTGGCCAATGATTTGAACCGGTTTGCCACGGTCCGTTCGTCCTGTACGAAATGGATAAGCAAACCCGAAATGGATAAGCAAACTTGATGAGACCAGTCGGTAGTCGTATGTAAGTATACTTCGTTCATCAGATGGTTTAATAGAGATCTAAATTGTGTGATTTGAGTTAAGCTTTGTCGGCTGTCTCAACCTACAGCCGTTAATATTATTTTCAATTATTCTTGGCAATTGTAATCAGGTGCAAACCAGCATTTGTATAGCGAATGCGGGTTCTTGTCCCTTCATGCTGGTTTGACTATGCACCGTTCCAGTACACGTTCCAGTAATAATTGTATGTTGGTAATGATTTTCATTTAACTACCACTAAGAATCAAAATGTTCACAAAGTTTATGTTTCAGTATGTGCGTGTGTTTCAGTATGTGCGTGTGTATTCCTTACAGACCGACACAGGAGACAGACTTACAATTATTGCAGAAAGTAAAGTTTCATGGCCTGCCAGAGTCTAAAATAGAAACCATTAGTGGACCCTAACCCACTTTACTTCTCTCACTCTGTCGATTGAATCCCTAACCTTATTACTGACCAATTAAATCAAACTAAATTCAACCAGCTCGTGAAGGAGCGGATGAAATAAACTAATGGCGCACCCCTGGAATGGAGAGATATAGGGCAAACAATAACAAACAAGGACAGCTACAGAAACAGGTGAACAAGCGTTTGTGTAAATTATGACCTATAACCTGAGGTGTTCCGCAAGGCTCCAAGTTAGGATCAAACTAATTACCTGCGCCGGGGCGGAGCCCACGGACCAGGTTATGTTTTCACCCACGTTGGTTTGTCCCCTCGATCACTGAAAAAGTTGAGCACGGATCTGGATGAAATTTTGCAGAATTGTTGGAAATGACGAAAGAAAGAAGTGATTGAATTTTGGTGCATTTCTGTAGCCTATAAGTAACATTGCTCTGCATGAAAAGTGCTAGATAAATAAAGAGCGATCCCCATTCTCCGCAGTGACGTCACGCATGGGTGTACAGCGTCTCATAAGGTGCGCTTATGCGTTCGTGCTAACGTCATATCAAATGTGCTTTCATGTATGTGTGTTCCATGGCGTCCTCAAGGCGGAAATGGTTTCATCGCCCAGTGTGAGATGCATTTCGAATTTGCAACCAAAACGTTTTCTTACCGACTCATCTCATGTTGTCATTTATTAGTTCTGCTTTGCACGCTTGAATGAAAAAACGCAAGCTGTTTCTGAGTGGCCAGTTCCTACGGAGCTCACTGCTCTTTCTACAGACATTTGTTGAAGGTTATAGTTCTCTTGTTGCTAGCCTGACTAGCTTGACCTCGCTGAAAGTTCCCTGTGTTTGGGATGTGATCGCTCAAAGAGCGCTTTTGCGAATTTAAAAAGATTCTCCAAACAGATTCATCTTGTTCCTCTGGACAAGCTGCCTTCGGCTGCGGAGACTGCTAAAATCCTTGTCCAGGAGGTGAGCCGCATTGAAACTTTGTCAGACAGACAGGTCCTCAATTTATTTTTCAGATCTGGATTATTGTGTTTCATTAATTACAATTCATTTCTTTTCCTTTTTTTCATTTTATTTTGTGCATGTGTGTGAATACAGTATTCAAAATAAAATGTTAAATTTTAATGGCAAAAAAAAGTTTACAAATTCAATGCAAACAACACTCATTCATGAAAAGTTAGGACCACTGGGTGAAATTCTACTCTCAAGGATTTGCGATAACACCAGAGAGGACGGAGATCCGCCCGTTTAGCTGACATGAAACATATCGTCTAATCTGCAGCTGTCAGCGGCAAGTGGGCCTCAACACGTTATCGACACACTCATCTGTCAGATTTAGTCCAGGCCGGGTTTTAAGTCGAGCTTTAATCAATACGCCTTGTTCGTGTTCTGGTTCACTTCCAGTCACAGTAATTCTCTATGCATTATCGCCGTTATTGGTTTGAGTGTCAGCCGGGTTTGTCATTTGTCCTCTGTCCCGTGATGTGGTTTAGTTAAATGTTTTGATGGTGTGACACATTTTCAAACTGTGAAATTATAATTCAAAACTGTACTACACCCTATATTCGTAAAGTGATGTTTTGTGTTATATACAGGGCCACCTTAAAATTTCTGAGGCCCGGGGCTAATTAGCAAGATGAGTCCCTTTATGTTATTAGAGAACATGGCCGCGATCTGCTTCACTGCTGCCGCATACATGCGCTGCGAACACATTTTGGTATTCAGCCTTTCCTGTGCTTCTGAAAAGAGCTGAACGATTTCTATAAAAATTGAAACCTCGGTTTTTGTTCGGTTTTTGTCGTGTTTTTCAAACGGCACTATGCATTAGGCCTGGGTTACATATACATATATACATATTTTTAAAAATTTTTACTGCTACTCCCAAACTACTGAGGGGTGTCATCATATGTCCTCCATTCAATAGTCACGTAAACATATTTTTTGTTCCATTTGTTCAAAAACTACACACAACATGCTGTCCGGTGGCACACAACATGCTGTCCGGTGGCACACAACATGCTGTCCGGTGGCACACAACATGCTGTCCGGTGCCACACAACATGCTGTCCGGTGCCACACAACATGCTGTCCGGTGGCTTGCGCAGCGTGTCAAACGCGGGACACAGAAAATGTGATGTATCAAAAACGTTAGGGAATCTTTGATAATAGAATGTAAGAAGTAATAATCGTCACCGTCTGCCAGTTTCCCGTACTCTGGAACGTCCGTTCCAGAAGAGGATTTCCAGGAATTTCACTTCCATTAAAAATCGAACGCTGAGAGAATTTCAATTATGTTTGTGAACAACAATAGATTTGTTTGAAGAAGATTTGTTGATCTCTTTGATCTAGCTTATAACTAGGATGTTACCAACATCGGTACATCAGCCCACTGTATTTGTTTGCGTGTGTGTCTGTGTGTGTGCGAGTGTGTTTGATTCGGGAGGCTGTGGGTGACGTTGTTCTGTTCATTGTTCTGTCTCTGTAAAGCACTTTGTGTTGCTCTGCATGAAAAGTGCCGAACAAATAAATAAAGTTTGACTTTGAGTTTGATATTCAATACTTCCCACCAACGTTTGAGTCACCACCTGAACGCACATCACCCATAGATCACTACGGCTGTTGCGCGTAACGTCACGGCCTGGTGGCGGGAGACATTTTGGTGGTATCATCAAAGTAGTGAAGTATATGTACTGCATATGTACGGTTACGTGGTATTCCTTACCACTTCTGCCTGTTCGTCTGACCACGATGGTACCACCAAAATGCCTGCAGCCGCCAAGCCCTGACATGACCGTGCAACAGCCCTATAGATGAACCACTGGAACGGGCATGAAACAGGTGGAACAGCAAGTCTTTGGCTGTGTCCGAAATCGCTCCCTAGCCCCTAGCCCCTAGCCCCTGGATAGGGCACTGACTATATAGTCCACTCAATCTCAGCGACGAGATTTCGGACACTAGAATCGGCACTGTTTACTTACGTCACCGCTGTCGCATAGTGACGTCATTGCCTGTCGGCCGTAGCATTCGCATGCTTTTTTTATAATAAATGTAGACTGATGTATATTAATAAAGGCACGTCATTGTATGCAATGGCCTTATGCTCAGGGCACAGGGTCGGGCGAGGTCACCGTGTTGGTGGAGATTGCTTACCATGGCGCCCAAGGTCGTCCAGACCTGAGGGCAGGTGGCCGCAGTCCCACGCGATTGACCACACGAGACCCGTGCAAATAATGATGTGCACAGATACGATTGGTCAGGGAAGTGACCACCCCTGTTTGCCCCTTTTCTGTCAAAAGTATATAAAGACTGTGTGACTGTTTGCCAGCTGGCCCACATGTGAAATTCATTAACGATCTGTACCATATGAATTACTCCACGGGGATTAAACCGAGTTCCTAGCCCAGGAAAACGCAACACTGACGTTGGCCGTTACTGCAAACCTCAACCCTTGCTGATGCCAGATGTTGATTCCACCCTTCGTTTGATCGCTCAGTGGAAGTTCATCATCGCAACTGATCTCACGAAGGCATTCTACCAGATCCCACTCACCAAGGACTCATGGAAGTACTGCGGTGTGGTGACACCATTCAAAGAGGTGCGGGTGTATATGCGGTGCGCCAT
>OMKY01208806.1:0-10278 GCA_900302395.1 Bregmaceros cantori
ATGTGTGAGTGTGCCATGTGACATTTGCTTCAGCACAAGTGATTTTATTTATTTGCTTATTTTTGCTTGATGTGTTTCAGAGGCAGTCGCTTGCAATGAGAACTTTGACATAAGGACAGCTTTTAGACGCACGTAAGTATTAAATCATTTGAAGGTACTGTGACTTTTTATTTGAATGTGTTTGTCACAATTCAATTTTGAGACAGATCTTAAATTCCTGGACTGTTAGTTCAGTACTTAAATTTCTAGTTATTAAGTCTAGCATGTACAAGAAGTCTGGTCGTCTTCCTAAGGACTCCTGAGCAAGCCTGGAACACCTCAGGTGCTACTCAGGTTATCCTCATAACACTATCTGCTGTTGGAGTTGTAATTGCATAGAGGCAATTATTTTCTAATATTAAATGAATAACATTGTAATCTTCATTTCCATCAAGTGTTTACTATGCTACAAACACATTTACTATCTTCACATTGTTTTGTTAGTGGTATAAGTTTAAAAAAAGCCTCAAGTTAAAAACGTGTTATTGTGGCCGTCTGAGTGGGTGTCTGATTTGACAGTAGGTACGTGAGTGCCACATGCTTTGTTTGGTTTAATAATCTGCTTAAATGTTACTCGTATCTGTATCCACACAGAGCCTCACTCATGGGGCGTATTCAAACCAACTTCTTTAGCCTGGTTCCAGTTTTACTGGTAGCTTTAAATGCACCAAGCGATTCCTAGCCCGAGCTAAATCATCTGAGCAAGCCCTCTTCGAATAGGTGTCCTCTGCCCAGGCTGAGCCCGGGAGGTTCAGAACTCTGTCTCGGTTTGGTGGTAACTGAAAGCGATCGTGCTAGAGATTGTGTTTACCAATGTGTCTCGGATGAGGGGGGGTGCGGTAGCAGCGCCCGGCTTTTCTGCAATGTCGCCCCCCTGACTCTTCATCCCACTTTCCTATTTCAAATAAAGAATGAAAAACGTACAAAAAATAAATAAATAACTTACAAAAAAGGTGCCACTGATGGAAAGAGGGCAGTCTGAACATCCCGGGTTAGCCGCTAGAACTAGCCCGCGCTAAACCTTGGACGAAGCCCGTGCTAAATTCAAATTGTGGTCTGAATACAGCCATTATGACTCATCACATTCATGGCTTTTCCCTCACAACCACTGCTAATAATACGCAGCCATAACAGCTGAATGTGGAGGCCTTTCCACAGTCTTGGTAAGTATGTCAGTAACTGTGGACATGTCCACTAGGAATGAATCCCCCAAGAAGAAGACCGGACCGGGAGCCAGGTAGGACACAAGCAGCAGTCCAGGGCTCCGGGCTGGGATTGCGATCGAACAAAACTTGACTTCATAGAGTTCTTGGCTATACATGGATACGTGGGCCGAGGATACGTGAATACAGTGACCAGGTGCCAATATACCAACTGTGCGACTTGTGGGATGTTGCGACATCATTCGGGAGGTGCAACATCATTCTGAATCCCAATGGCCCTCTGAAAGTTTTGATCTGAATTAGAAACAGAGTCAGTTTTATTCAAAACATTGCATAAACAATGAATATGGACACATAGAATTTGGGTCGGACACAGTAGACACTCCAATGAACATAGCAACACAGTAGTAGCAATAAAGAAAAGAAAGTGACACAGTAGCACATAATAATATTCTTAGTTGGTCAGAGGTGCCAGGTGAGGTCATTTGGACTACAAGGCTAGAACAAGCGTACAGCCGGTTGTTTGTCTGTACTGCTTGAGTGTTCAATATGCTGCACTTTGCCTGGACATGTGGCAGTTCCAAACATTATTAAATCCAGAATAAATCCAACTGAATGTGCCACACATTCAGCAGTGATCAGGTCCTTGACAAGCAAATATTTTGGACGAATCTGTGCACAACTTCAGGTACAACCAAATCGTGTTGCCACATTTTCCTTATTAAGTTGCTTTGGCTCCCCTCATTGCATTATACACTCATGCCTTATACACTCTACGAAGTCTGCCATTGATCGAATCGCTTGCCTAGCCACGGCTGGTTTGCTCATGTGACCCGACCCAGTGTTCCGACCGAATGGAAGCAGTGAATGGAGACTCACTCGCTGATGTTTTTGGGAAGTGTAGAGAGAAGATCAGCTCCATTATAGATAGATTGCAAATGATTTTCAATTGTGTAAAAGTGGTCTTTTGAACAGTTGGCTGGTGGACCACTTATGAGCCCAAATGAGCGCAGTTTGAGTACGGCGGTTTTTGTTTTGTTTTTGTTCGTGAAGTTTCGCTATTCTGAATGATCTGTTTGGGTGCTGAGAACTCAAGAATCAAACGCTCTATAAACCATCACTTCTGTCTTGTCTCCTTCTGTAATTGTCCCGTTAAAGACGAGATTGCAGCTGCAGCAGAGCCTGTTCTTTGCGCTTTCAAAAATGACCTAGGCCAGTGGTCCTCAAACTTTTCATCCCAAGTACCACCTGAGAAACTCTTTAGTACCACCTAGATGTCACGTGAGACGGTGGTTTCTTTTCCTCGACCTAGTTACCCCGCAACAATGTTTGATTTGTTTGCTACGGGTTGAAGAAAGATGTGCATGAGTGGAAAAACACGTTGCACTTTAACTTGTTTTATGTCACTCTCCCATGTTTCAAGGAAGACCCTGTGTTCTGTGCACTTGACTTGCGATTTAAAATGTGAAAATGTATGTATGTATAATGCAAAAAAAAATACCCCGGCGTACCACCGTGAGCGTGCTCACGTACCACTGGTGGTACCACACGTACAACAGTTTGCGGACCACTGACCTAGGCGATAGTTATCATCCACGATAGCTGTTATTTTGTTCTTGAGTGCTGAATGCTATTTCATCTTCTACACTGAGCCTAAACAGTCGGCTGAGCAAACCATGATATTGTGACATGTGACTGTGCAAGGAGCATCTTTGGCCTGTGATGCTTACAATTAGAGCATCATTTCTTCTCAGCATCCTCTTGAGGGCTACATGTCTGCATTGCGACTTTTTACTGCTTGAACATTGTGCTTCAAAGATCATTTGGACAATCGCTCATGCAGAACAATTTTTTTTTCTGCACTCCAACACGCTCTTAACCTAAAGGGCACTGTCAATGGAATGGATTTTGGATTGTGTTTTTTTTCTATTCATAGGTAAAGAACACTGAACAATAAGCCGCATTGTCATATTACTTTTTACTTTTGTCAGCAACAACAAAACAAATAAATTATATAAGGCGCTCCAGACCATGCGCCGCCTTAACCCTTCGACTGCCAACTATTTTTTATAGATTTTTAAAGATATTTGAAGTTTGAAGGTCCATCAAACATTTTGTTCAAATTAATAAACATACCAGCATGAAATAGTGATCAGAGGATCTCTACTTCTAATGGGAAATTTAGCACCTTTCCATTGTCATCATTGGAAATAACCATATGTTTTCTTATGTCTATGGTAGTCCTTGGCACTCAAACGGTTAAGAAATAGAGAGAGCGGGCGACCGAGTAAGTCAAAAGGCGGAATAATGACACTAGCTCTCAATTGGTTCGCTGTGCTGTATGTGAACCAACCTGTTAATTTTGAGCATCAGCAGAACATTACCAGCCCATGTTGAAGGTAGGGAAATTCCATGCATGCTGCTGCCCACATCCCAAACAGCTCACCGCATCGTAGCACTAACCATCTCAGCGTATCATGGATGACTGTGCCAACCTAGCGTAAAGTACAGTGAGTTAACAGGTGTATCGCGATACTTTGATTCGCAATACTTCCATTCAGGGCTGTCTGAAGCCGGGTAGAGTAAAGTAGGGCTTAATCAAGCCAGTGGAAAAAGGCCTCATGAGGTGAAACCAGGACATCATGAATTTCAGCTCGTCGTAAATTTTTCATGCAAAGTAAATTGCATGCACATTCATTGTGAGTGGAATTATTTTTTACTGGTGAAGAGGAAAGTTTCCAACCAGCTCTCAACTTGAGTCAACTAAAGATTACTACAATACTTGATTGATTGCACATCATTGAATTGGTTAATCGACTCATTGGTTTAATGTTTTCCTTTTTAAGCAACATGCATATTGACTTGAGTATTCTACTCTATTGCGTATTCTACTTGACCAGATCACTTTGCTGTGATGGCCCACCAAATGTCTTCTACAAATTATTGATTCATTTTTTTTTCTACAAATGATTCAATCTAATTAACATTATATGCAAAATGATATGCCTTAGAGGCTCCCACATAACCTCCAAAGTAGGCCTATTAATACTTAAGTACAACGCTGCCTGGAATGGAAATAAAACTCTGGGTGGAGTGTGTTGAATGGCAATTGTGCGGTCAGCCGAAGTATACGGATGTCTGTATACTTGTCTCTATGAATGCAGTAGCTGCAATGAAGTCTGTGCACTACATGGAACAACTCTTCCCAGTGGGGAAAGGTTTGCTTTTCTCAAGATTCGGACAAAAATGTTTCATTTCTGTTTGAATGTGGCTGTGTTCTAATTGTCTTGGAATTGTGTCCACAGTAGCATGGATGGCGAGGACTCTGGCGAACTCGACTTCAGTGGTTTGTTGAAAAAGAGGTGAGTGATGGTTGACTGAGACCCTTTATTGTGGACGGAAAGGGAATAGGATTTAAGCAAGCATGTGACATGTGTGCAGCAGAGGTGTGGCTATGGCCAGAGCTTATCAGTCGTGCTGTGGTCTGTGCCCCTTGCACCTGTCAACACACCTGCATCTTGTCACATCGCTTGCGACATTATGAATACACATGAATTGACATTTTTTGAATTTCACGTTGGGGAGACATTTTGCTGATATCATGTACGGTGAAGTATACACATACATACGGCTAAGTAGTATTTCCACTTCATGGCCATTATATAGGGGCAAATACAATGATGTAGTTAGGCTGCCATCTGCTGGTGAGGTGATTAATAGCATATAGATTAATTTATAATAGAACACTTTAAAACGGACAATGTTAAACAAATATCGCTCGCTGCCTGTTTGTCTGACCGCGATGATACCAGCAAAATGTCTGCCGCCCCCAAGCCGTGAGGCCACTGTGCAACAGCCCTATTGGTCAAGTGGAGGTCCCCGAGCCTATGTTACTATGTAAGAGGTTAGTATGTAAGATATATAATATAGTGCTTTTCTGTCACTGAAAATGTCTGACTGTGACCTTTTAATCACACATTCAGAGCGTGCAAATGCCATGCATGGCACTCATTGGGAGAATTTTTTCATCCCAAGGACGCTTTGACATGGAGACTGTCCGAGCCGGGATTCGAACCACAAATCTTGAGGATTGGTCTTCAATCCTCATTGGAGCAGCCGCTCTAGAAACTGAGTTAGAGCCACCTGTATTTTTACTATACACAAACACCTTGGACATGCAGCAAGAACACTGTGATTACATAGTATGATTCAGCTGAAGCTGAGGAGTGAATGTGGCAACTCACAGACACAATTAAAAACAACATTAGTATATTAATTTTAGTTTTGTTTAGCAGCCTGGAGGTCGTTAAGACATGGGCAAGTGGTGTTGACGCAGAGGTGTACTGCCTTTTCATATTTATTTGATCAACCATCTCTTTCACTCTTTTCTAATGAAACTATGTAATTACAGAACGCAACAATATAAGCATTATTATTTCAATATTATTTCCACCTTTTTTGTGAATCATGATCAATCTCTCTGTTTCCACCTCTCTCTCCATCTCCATCATCACCACCATGTAATGCTGTAGAGAGTAAGTGTTTCCATTTGTATACTAACACTTCACGGTCAAAGACACCAGTGGTCAAATGCATTTAACATTACTGCTCAGGTTTCACGTTCTTGTTCTGTACTGTTACTTGTACTGTAAAAGTAGGCATATGCAGTCGCCCCAAATGCTAAAAGTGTATCCCCGAAAACAAAGCTAAAAAAACTGGGCAAATCCATCCACCTGGTCAAACAAAAATTTGGCCATCCTGAATTCAGCCATCTTGAAAGTGCCAGCCTCCAAAATCGAATCAATTCATAAGCCTACCCTAGAGCATTAACAGACCAAATTTGGGACAAATCCATCCATTCAAAGGTTATTGCCTCAATACGAGGGATCTGCCACAGACACGGCAGTTGCGGCACACACACAACCTTTACATCCCCATGGTTCCGCGTTTCGGAGATACACATTTTTTATTATTTTATTATTATTATTATTATTATTATTATTATTATTGTTATTATTGTTATTATTATTATTATTATACTTTTCATCCATTGTCAGCAGGCTACATGCCAGTTCCGAAAGTACAGATTCTGGACAACATTTAGAAAGCCAGTGCCAACACTCGTTCAGAGTGACTTGCTGAATGTAAAATAACTTTAGACTGTACTTTTTTTATATTGATCTATCATAAACTATTATACATACAGAATGCATGCTCATGTCATTGCATGGAAAAAATAACCCATGTGAAGATATGTCAAGAAACATGACTAACATAATGTGTCTGCATTTAGATAAATGTTTATCTCATGAATTATTTGCATCATGCAATAATGTTCTGAGGACATTTCTATATTGTATACCTTTTATAATTGTAGCAAAAACAACAACAACAACAACAAAATCAACAACAACAAACTTTACTGTTCATTGTGTCAAATTGCTGCTATAACACTGTTATAAAATATACTGATGTCAAAAGTCTCCAAATAGTACTTGAGGGCAAATCTTGAAGTTTTGTTCACATTGGTGTGAAGAGCAGTGATGTCATAAACTAGTAATTCAAAAGTTACATTGATTTTTCGCCAATTATCCAGTAACTGGTAATCCAACACATTACTTTTTCCAAAACTTTAATCAGATGAAATGCACATACCCAAATAACTGTAGATACTATTTCAGAATAGAATGATTCATCACCTTAGATCTTATTGACTATGCAAGTAACCACCACTGGCTGCCCTGTCGTCACTCGCTCTGCTGATTCGTCGGGTTCATCAAACGGAAGAGGTATTCGATCTAACGCCAATCCCACAAACGGCACACAGACGCAAGGCAACGTAAATGAATCATGGAATGTGAAATAATGCATTGTCCGCGTGGTAATAAAGGCATTATTTAAATTATTAATCCCAAAACAATAATATTATTGAGGTATGTTGCCAACTTTGTCTAGGAAAACAAATACTGCCCATCTTCAATAATAAAATACCACTTGCAATTTGAACAAAAACATAACATAACATAACAAGTGTCACAAGAATTTAAATTTAAACTTAGTTACTTTTTTGAATTAACTGTGGCAACATAACTGGCAACACTGCTGTAATGTCAATATTATATTTTGACCAAAATCCACCGAGAATTAATACCACAGAGGTACAATCAACATTTAGAAATGGCAATGGACGAAAGCAGCAAAACTGATGAACTGAGTTTATCCCTTCATATTTGGATCAATAGTGAGAGATTGAATACTCTTGGGTTTAGAATTTGATAACCTGTGACAAATACCAAACCCTAATTTAGTCCTGCACTCTAGTTTCTTCAATTATATAATAACTAAACACTAAAATGAACCGTTGCAGCAAATACAACCAAAAATACAGTGTAAATCGTATATAAAATCCAATTTGATTTTACGTGTGCCAAGACCTTCATCCCATGATGAAAATGTTTGAGTTACTTCATCCAGCTTGAGAGAGTGTGTGTGTGTGTGTAGTCATTTCTGGCGATGCATCGCCAGGCGATGCATGTGCTTGTATGTTTTCTGTGTCTCTGCTGTAAATTAATCTCTGCCAAATTTGGCTTGTCCACGAGCAGCAGTTTTATGAAACGCAAAGGGTAAGAAGCATGCATCAGTATCTTCTCACGTTTTGTATTGCTTGGAATTCGCAATTGCTTGTATTGTGAGCTTGGAAGTCGCACTGTTTCGAGCGGATATTTGCGCTGTTTCCAGAGGCTAGCAGTAGGGGGCAATACTGCCCTGCGAAGGCACTGGGAAACGACGCAAAGCGCTGCGCATAACACACACTGTGGTGCCTAGCTGTCTTGTTGCACGTCAACTTGCATGCAGCAAATAAACCTAGCCAGGCCTAGGGAGCCAGACCTGGCCGCACAAGCAAGCCGAAGGCACGCGGCAGGCACGCGCAATCATCTGGCTTGCCAGTCTAGTGGTATAGCCTGTTTTGGGCACAGGTTTGGGTATAGACTGGTGTCACAAATGTTGTATAGGGACTACGATGAGACAAACTGTCAAGTGAAAAGTAATTTATTCATTATTTTAACTCTTTTCTGTGCCACAGATTTCCTACACATCACAGACATCCTATAGAAAACATCTACTTACTGCCGAAGAATTGCCGAAAGGACATATTTTTGGGAATGTACTAAATTCAAATAAAATGTTTTCCTCAAAAGTAGCTTATTCTTTAAATCATACATTCCTGTGTTCCGATATGATTTGTGGAGAATATTTTGTGGACCTTGTAATGGCAGTTCATATAAGGTGTCCACGTAGAGGAAATGACCAGTCTTGACACGGGAATATGTCTAGAGGGTTATTCTGGACATTAGCTGCGTTTCAGCTGGCTAAGATAAGCAATGAGCTAAGCAGGAAACATGATTCGAACCACACATGACCACACATGAGGAAGCATAACTGATTTGTAGCCCATGGGAGGGTACATCCAATGATGTCACACCCTGTAGCCGTTAGCCAATCAGGACAATGGAGGCGTGACTCTACACGTCACATTTCCAGAACAACCTCCATTACATTTAAACTCTATACGTATTCACAATTTAATGTTTATTGGTTGGTGCTGAAAGTGTTAAGTAATATTAACTGGAAGTAATCTCATATCTTTCCTTTTGCAATGTGGTTGATTCTTCTGATCACTGCTTGCCAATTGAGCTGCATTAAGCTAAAATGTCCTTGTTAGTTTTATCAGCCTACTCTTCCTTGCTATCTTGTGACATATTGGAATGTGGTAATCAAATCACAGATTGCAAGTTGGCTAACTATAAGGGATTGCTGAAGTCAATGACAACTACATGTATGTTATGATGGTGTTATTATTAAGACAAGAGTAGTACACCCCATTGAACACAATTTGGCCTTGACAGCTATTAATGAATATTTACACACAGCAGTGTTTGAATTATTGCACATCCCATTATTTTTGGTCTTCAATTTTTCTGGTAATATAATCACTGGGGTGTACCTTGTTTGTCGTGTTGTGCACACAGTCAGTGCATGTTGTATACAGTGGCTTCACATCTGGTCACGCCAAGATCACTGTCTGAATTTTGAACCACACCACCATAACCGTTTCTAAGAATCAGTTTAGATAAAAATACATTATCCACTAAGCTTCTGATTATTATTATAGGATTGGAAACAATTTAGAATCTTCGAAATGTCTTGATTTATTGCAACTAAAGACTATATGACCACAATTCCCAAAGTGATATGAATCATGCGAATCATTGGTGGATAATGTTAACTAATGTTAACTAATGCTTAGAAATGTTGTAACTAATATTTTGTATTATTTAGCAATGCATAGACAGGTAATAATAAACAAGAGTAAAATGTTACCCAAATAATAACGTTGTGAATTCATTAGGTCTATCAATATTTTATTAATCGCATATTCTGGCAACATTTCCAACATATTTAAACAATATAACAAAATATAACAAGATAACAAACAATTATGCATTTACAGTATCCTGAAAGCATAGTTTTAGAAGCAAAGTTTTGGTTTTGCTCTTCCCGTTACGTAGAATAAATAAATGTGTGTGTGTGTGTATGTATATATATATATATATATATATATATATATATATATATGTTATGATTCGTATAGCTAATATGAATAAATATGGACTCAGTCAGAGAAAAGGTTGGATGCCTGTCCAGGCCATCCGTTTGATACAGAAAATCAAGGAGCAAACACAAAACAATTGCAGCAAACACTTGTGCAAAAATGGAATAAACAAATCACCAGTGTACAGGTAAACGAGTCTCTGGACACAGTAAACAAACAATGTTCATATCTAAGAGTCTTGGTGTGAGTACTCATCTCCGGTTGTTGGCCCGTGACCGGCAGGCTCGATCCGGAGGTGGAAGAGGTCGATCCTGTAGTTGAAGATAGCTCCAGGTTACCCAAACGGCTAACTGGCTAACTGGCTAACTGACTAGCAGGCGACGACACAGGAGCACACTAGCTATCTGAAACATAAACTTGTCAACCTAGTACTGACCCAGGAAGAACTTGGACGCTGCGTCG
>OMKY01208808.1:0-11657 GCA_900302395.1 Bregmaceros cantori
AAAAACAGACTGACAGCGCCCCCTCCTCACCAAGCATCTCTCTCTCTCTCTCTCTCTCTCTCTCTCTCTCTCCAAACACCCACGGAGGGGGAGGAGAACTGGCTGTCAGGCACCGTCGCGAATCCGGTTTGCGACTGGAGGCTAGCAAGCCGCCGCGGAGGCAATCGAGCAAATTCTCTCTCGCTCTCTCGCTCTCTCGCTCTCTCTCTCTGCAACTTGTAACACATCAGCGGTCTGTGTGACGCCCAGGCCTCGCATCGGACACGGGATGGGGGTGGCGACTTCTCCCGTGCTAAAATGTTTGAATCGATTCTTCGAATCGTAACACACAGACCCTGGTGCATTTCAATGGCAATATAAACCACAAAACGACCAGAATAGAGTTTTACATGGTCCATTATTATGTCGCAAGCCTATTCTTAACAAATAAACACTTTTAAAACTTGATTTTTCATGTCACCTCGCCTTTAACTGCTACAGACATGTAGAATATACCTACCAAGCAGCATACCTGGGCAGGGTAGCCATAAAAAATACTTAATTAAGAGTATTGTTACCTCAGTAAAATATTACTCAAGTAAAAGTAAAAAGTAGTCATCCAAATAGTTAAGTAAAAGTTAAAAAAAAAATCCTCAAAAAATGTACTTATGTAGTGAAAGTACTGAGTAACTTTCAGTAAAAATCAACTATCTTCAAAATTTAATTGAATGCCCCTTGTTGATTTACAATACCCAGAGCGAGAAAAAGCGCCCGAGAGAGAGATATGACGCCAACATATGTGCCAACAGTTCCCAACGGGTGTTGCTAAAGGCCAAGTTAATTTAATGAGTAGCGAATTGCTGGCATCTGCGTAAAAAGTAGTTTTTTTTCATCTAAAATGTATTCGAGTAAATGTAGAAAGTCACTTGTGAAAAATGAACTCCAAAAGTAAAAAAAAGTACACAAATAAAATTGTAACGCAGTAAATGTAATGTGTTACGGGCCATCTCTGCCAATGAGGAATACACACATGCACACACAGTTTCAACCTTCGAGCCGTGTGTGCGTTGAGGGATCAAGGACATGCAGAGATCATCAGTATTCCAGAGAGACATCAGGTCCTTCACTTACCTCCTGTCAGAAGTATTGAAACTCACGGCCCTGGGATGTTCACTGGCCCCGTGCAGGTATTGATTTAAAACACATGATTTATAAATAATGCAATAAAAACACACAGGGGTGCATTCACATTGAGATCCATGCTTCTAATGAACCAGTGGGGCTTCTCGAAACAAGCTCAGATTCAACCGGTGAAGAGTCCAGCAGCAATATTAGTTACGTTATTCTAATATTAACTAGCAGCACTCAGAGAGTGCTAAGTTATCGCGTTAACGTAAGGGATCTTGGTGCACGCGAAACCATTACATCGTCAACATACTACATTCATGGATACAATTAGGTCCTACATCAAAAATGTACTGATGCATGGTAAAAATTCTGCACGAATCGTGTCTGAGCTAACAGCTTAAAACAAAGAAGTGAACCTCTGCTCTTAGGGGGCAACTTACAACTTTTTCTATTCTTTAAACTTCAATGTCTATTCATATTTGTTGATTTTTTTTTCCATGACAATGGAGTTTGTCAAGTTTCCCTCAAACGTTTGAGTAGTCTTCCTAATAGTTTGTGATCATTCTCCACTCTTCTCCAGGATAGATTGTTCCATTGTAACACTGGACTGATGGCTTGCAGAGTGACACCTTCAGGTTATAAAAATACAAAACACAACTCTGTGACAGAGGTTAGGGCTGCGCTGAAACCAACCCACCACCCCTTAATGGTGGACACATACCGATTAATTAGATCATTATTAGATCATTTATGTTCATTATTCAACAACTTTGTCACAATGGCGGCCACGGGTCGGGGCCTCTCCTGAAAGCAGTTGACTGATTTCTTCAGTCCAGCAACAGGAGCAGACATGTTAAAAGAAGGACACATATTTCCAAAACATACACAGCTTACATTTTGTGCATCCAACCATTTGATGGATTTCGTCTGCATTTCAGAGCATGAACTCATGAATGGTAAAACATGACTGGAGGAAAACAGTGGTTCCACCTTGTTGATTTATTCCTAGAACGACACGCTGATGACTGCGACAATCTGGCACTTATGGAGATTCCTTTCAGTTGTTTGTCTTATGCTCCACAAGCTAGAAGCACTCAGAGATGGCAAACCTGTGCCGTGTGCTAGCATTATTGCGATTGACGCCACCGGCGAACATGCTCAGCACAAGCCAACTACATTTCCCAGAATTCACGCAACTTGGAAGTCTGGTCAAGTGACCGCGGTAAGCGCCCAGCAATCTATTGGTAAGTTGGTAAGTTGGTGATGATTATGTTACTTATAGGCTACAGAAATGCACCGAAATTCAATCAATTGTTCCGTGTGTCATTTCCAACAACTCTACAAAATTTCTTCCAGTTCCATGCACATCTTTTGCAGTTATCTTGGGGACAAACCAACGCGACTAAAATCATAACCTGCTCGCCACAGGTAATAACAACTGATGCGACAAACCTAAACAGAACATTAAACAACGTCTTCACAATAGCAATAGCAATAGCGTTCCCTTTGCAGCTCTCCCACATCACACCACAAATCGGACCCAACTCGTCTCAAACGCACATACACCGTCATTTTTTGTTTTTTAAATTTAATTTTAATTCTCTCACAGAGGATGAACCCCTGACTGAAAACAGACATCTTCATTTTATAGAACAAAACCTCTGCAATGACAGCATGCAAGTTCTTAATTCAACCAACAGACAGAATTAGAATGAAAGCGTCAAACTAAAGCTAGAAATCAGATAGCTTATCTTAAAGGTGGCCGACAATGATGTCAATGAAATATAGTAATTTGTACAATATGTCTGCAAAATATACAAAAAAGGGGGACATTTTTCAACAGTTAAAACCCACCACATATCACCTTTTTTAACAAATGGTCAAACAGTGTTGAACAAGAAACGCAAACAGAAAATGTTTCTCACCCAAAAACCAGAGTGAGGATCGAGCATATGTCGACAGTTCCTATTTGCGATAAAGATCTCACATTTACCTCTAGATGGGCAAAAAAAACCCCAACGTAATCCAGTTTTTAAAATTTTCGTTCCGGTGGCGTGACATGGAGAGTCTATGGCTAACAGCCATAATTCGGGGGAGGGGGGAAAGCTAAAACATATTAATCTTTGCACGATTCACAAACATCTCCGGATGCGGCAATAGCAGTTGACTCCTCAAGGCGATGACATCATCAGTTCATGGCTATTCACAATGGCGTTCTGCTCTCGTTGGCGAACGTGAGCTCGCGCCCCCGTAAGCGTGGGCGCGGGCCCTCCCCGAGCATAGCAGACATTAGACCCCGAAAAACAGCGGACGCTAACACACCGTTCAACCTTCTCACCAAACAGAGCAAGACCTTATTATTAAAAATCCATTCATTAATTAAAGGTACTTTTTTTCTTCTTCTTCTTCTCTTCATCAAAACAAACTTTTTTTTTTTTTTTTAGAATGTCGTGGAATGTGGAGTGGGTGAGAACAGTGGTTGTCAGATCTCGTCAATGCCTTCATCGATCTCCTTCAGTCTCTTTATGAACAAATGTGTGCTTTTGCATTTTTATAGGCAACCCGGAATGACCCTTTTTGTTTTCAAACATACACATTTCATCTTCGTAAATCTGTTAAAGAGCTAGGTTGAGAAAGAAGAGAGAGACAGAAATGGATAGAGAGAGAGAGAGAGAAAAGCTAAGAAAGAGAAAGAGCAAGAATGAGAGAGGGAGAGACAGAACACACACAACTACAAATAGTCCAAAAAAATAAAGTTCTGTATTTCATAGGAGAATGTTGTTTTTAAACAAATTATCTTTTTTTTCCCCCCGACATGTGCTTGAGAAAGTTGGGGATGGGGGGGGGGTGAGGGAGGTGTTTACACAATCTGCGGGTCCCTCTTTCCACGTTCGTCCGTTGCCCGTTTTCCCAAGGCGTCGGCGTCCAGTTCGCTCAAGTCGCCAGGCGTAGAAGTTTCCAAACGTTCCGTCAAAAAGGAGGGTGCTCTCCGATGACACCCTCGCTGCCCGCTGTCGCAATCCCTCGCTTGGATGTTATGGCAGGATGAGGCTCAGATGGCGAGCTGCCGTTGGCCGCGCACGTGTTTCGTATGCGTGTGTGTGTGCGTACGTACGTGTGTGTGCGTGTTTATCATGTGATAGTGTGTGTCTGTGCGTGTGTGCGCGCGTAAAGCGCAGGCGAAGACGTGGCGGCCTACAAGGCAGATACCCGGACAATGTTGCTCTGAGAGTAGCCGGCGGAACCGGTGCCGTCCCCGCTGCCGCCGCTGGATGATGTGATGACGGAGGCCGGGAGCGTCACGCCGGGCGCGGATAGCGTGACCAGCGTCGGCGAGATCATGGAGGGCGACACGTAAGGCGCGTCGCATTTCAGCGGCATGGTGGAGTCGTCTTTGAGGCGCGCGTTCAAACTGGCGCGGCTGGAGGGAAAGACAGAGGAGGTAAAGGTACTTCATCAGAATTTAGAAATCATTTCAGTGTCAGTGTCATGCATACACATAGCCTGGCGACCCAGAATCAATGCATCGTCCATGCATCGCACATCGCTAGACGCTTGCTTTGGGGTTTGGTAAAACCAAGGCCGGAAAACGTGAAAAAAAAAAAAACATGTCAATCAAATCGTGTTATCCAGTCACAGCGCAGTAGGTGGGACAAGCGGCGTGGAGAGGTGACAACCAAACTCCACCCACGTCTTGCGTAGCCCGAACAAACTCCGCCCACGCCTTGCGTAGCCCATGCGAACTCCCTCCAACCCCCCTCACCCGCGCTGATTGGTCGATTGTTTCCTCCCCGACGGCGACCCTGATTTTCCCAGACCCAATGCAAGCGTCTAGCAATGTGCGATGTGCGATGCGTAGACAATGTGATGGCTCTGGCTCGCCAGGGTAGTGAAAGATAGAACACAAATTTGTGTGTCTTCCTTGTGCCTAGGCTAATCTTGTCTGTATCGTTCCAATGTTAGTATGCAAGTATTCCATGCATTCTTTTTTTATACTCTAGTATTCCCAATCAGGAAATGATGTAGACATTCATTCACACATTAACAGAGATGGCAAGTCTCTGTACTTTTAGAAGTACTTTTTCCTGTGATTACTTTTTACTTGTACTAAGTAAATTTTTAACAAAAATATTGGTACTTCTACTCCTTACTTTTACCAAAATTTCGTTAAATAAATTTCATTCATTCAATTACATTGACAAACTAACATTGAAAGTGTATCTTCCACACACATTTATTTTTAGTACTTTGTATTTTATACTTTCAAAATTACTTTTGAGTAACATTTTTTAGCCTGTACTTTTTATTTTACTTAAGTAGATATTTGGATCAGTACTTTGTAGTCTTATTCAAGTTGTTTTTTCACAAATGAATTTTACTCTTACTTAAAGCAGGGGTGACATGAAAAATCATGTTTTTAAAAAAGGGTTTCTTTGTTTAAAATAGGCTTGTGAAATAATTGTGGACCATTTAAAACTCTATTCTGGTCGTTTTGTGGTTGCTTCACAATATTTGCCTAAAGTGGGCATTTTGAGGTCCTCCCAGATTTCGGTTTGTTTTGAAATTGTGGAATTTGTGACGAGGCAAATTCTTCTGACTTTCTATTGCAAGAAATATTGCGTTGATGTCACGTATATGCATTATCACCCCCTACAGTATATGTGTGGAACTTCAACTAATGACCAAAAGTCCACAATATTGCACGTTAGGTGTATTTACATGGCATATAGTATGTAAATAGTACACGCAGACGTATGTATGTGTACAAGCGCCTGTTCGGGCGCTTTCTCTGCGCTCCGGGGTCCTCCCATTTTCCCTTTGAAATACACCAGAGTCTGTGTGTTACACGCGTATGAAAAAAGATTCCAACATTTTTGCACGGGAGGAGTCCCCCCCACTCCCGTGTTCGGTGCGGGGCCTCTGGCCGTCACGAGTCACGACAGACCGCGGATGCCCAATGGACCCGCTCCCCGGGGTGGGCGACCACGGAGGATTGAAATTGGCGCGGCCGTATCCCACTACTTTCCGCCAGCAGCGGATTAGAGAATGCGGGGAGCGTGCACCGCGGCCCTGCTGGATGTGGAGCCATGGCACATTTTCCCCTCCCCCGCTCGGCATGTAAACATTAGATGTGAGGCAAATCTGGGTACTTTTGCCATCTCTGAACATCGATGGAAGGCGCTCAACCACGACCATTTTGAGACTAATTTGTTGAGTCATGCATCCTCCTCCGCATTAAACCCATCCCTGAGGAGCGGTGGGCAGCCGCGGTCCAGGCCAACTCCAGAGTCTGAGTCAGTGCCTTGGCCAGAGACACTGGCTGGAGAGAAACCAGACTGCCCGGAGGAAACCCACACAGACGCAGGGAGAACATGAAATTCCACACGGAAAGGACTTTCTTGCTGTGAGGATGCAGTGCTAACCTAGCCTGACGATAATCAATCTCAGAACTGACATCAACATCATCGCTATGACTATGACCCAAAAACAATTAGTGGTAATCAATGAACAGTGTGTGAGAGAGAGAGAGGGGGAGAGGGAAAGAGAGAGAGAGAGAGAGAGAGAGAGAGAGAGAGAGAGAGAGAGAGAGAGAGAGAGAGAGAGAGAGAGAGGGAGAGAGAGAGAGAGAGAGAGAGAGAGAGAGGTGGAGAGAGAGAGAGAGGGAGAGAGAGAGAGAAGGACAGACAGCGAGGGGTAAGGCTGAGCGAAAAATTGAAACCTCGGTTTCTGTTCCAAAAAACAAAATTTTCGTTTTTTGTCGGTTTTTCAAACGACACTATACATTAATCATTAATTTCACCTAGCCCCACCCCCCGCGCGGCGCATCGCCCAAACACTCGCCAAGGAACACTGCCAATGTTGGATGCTCAACACTAATCCACACTTAGGATGTTTAAATTAGGCATTTAAAATATGAGGATTCAACATTAATGATATCATGAAAACAGTTAACTTTGTTTTGTAAATTGAAATACCGATCTATGAGACAGCTATGGAAGAGGAACAGATTTTTGATGGCACATTCACCGCTCACATCTTTGGATCAGTTCAGCAAGTTCAATGCTTCCAGTTCTTTAAATAAATACAATATTCACCTTTCCGTGGCTTTTAATTAAACTCATCAATACTGTTGTTCATGTAGTTAAGGAATTGGCACATTGTTAATATGATTTGGGAATATTTGCGAATGTTTCGGACACACAAACCCTCGTAGTTCAATATGAACGGTTCGTTTCTATAGGACACATCACATCCTCACCGCTAGCTGGCTGCTAAAAACAGCTAACAGCCGATCACCGAGACGCGTTCTCCAACCTGTTCACAGTTGGAACAAGTTTAAAAATATTTTGTAACAGTCTTCGTGCATCGTGGACTATATCCTCATAACCTTGATTTATTTTGGTTTAATGCAGCCCAGTCCTAAATGCCCGACGGCACTGAAGCCGAGTCGGCGGGGGTTTACGCTGGATGACTGGAGTTGGCGACCGCGTTAACAGCTAACACCCGGCTCTTTCGACCCGATTCAAATAATAATTCATTCGACCGGAGACGGAAAGTGCTCAAGTGGTCTGAAAGCCCGTCTGAACGTCCGGAAAGTCACACAAACGTCCCACGCAAGAGTGGATGGCTGGATGCGCCTCCATGATCGACTGTGCGCCCCACTCCTACGGGAGCGGGGCGCGGGCTGACAACCATTAAAGCACTCCGCGTAACGCCTAAACAAGCCCCCAACCCAAGCCCCCCCCCACCAAACACGGACCCAGTGCACGGACAAACAACAAGGGACGGCCACATTTATTTGAATTCCCAAACATATTGACACGCAGCCCTTCCACACATGATGCACGGAGAAACCGGCACTTTGAAAAAAAAAAAAAATCCGGTTGTTTTTATTTTCTGTTTTCGGTCTAAAACCGAAAAACGTTCAGCCTTAATGCAGTCTATGATTAATAATAGTGGAGGAAAATTATAAAAAGCAATAACACATTAAGAATTATTTCATTATTTTAATATGTTATTGTTTGGGTGGTATTGGGGTAGTAACTGAAGAGTTCAGATTCAAAAACCCCTTAGTCCACTTGACCACTTTTTGAGAAAAAGGCAATTTTTTATCATGCCTTTGTATTTAAGCAGATGAGAAGAGATATTTTAGACACTGCAGTGAGCGGGTTTTACTCACTTTATATTTTTTCACATTTCATTTACATATTCTAGATTTAGACAAGATTCCGGCAGTTTCCGATGTACGGCATCGGAAAAATGGTATCGGTTCAATACTGGGCGTAGGTACTCGCCGATACCACAAAAAAGGTGTTGATACCGAGTATGTCCGATACCGATATTGGTGTAACACTATTTATTATGCAAATTAATTTATATCAGAGATTGTTTCCAACAATCGAAAATCAGACTTAATGTTGCATAAATAGGAACAAGGGGGGAGAAAGGAAATTGGGAAGAGTGAAAACTGAATTGGGCAGGGAATAAAACAAAAAAATTTATGGAGCTTTGTGTGTGCAGAGAGTAGCAGCCAGGGGGCTGCAGAGTCTGACAGAATACTAATGGCTGCATCTTCATTAGTGCAGCGGTCCTCTCGGCTTCTATCTGATCTCGGCACCGCTGAATTGTTGGATGGGAGCACTGGCACAATTTAATAGACGCCCTCCACCCCCGACCACCAGAGGCCGTGGATCTCTTACCAAATAAAATGCCGAGAAAATCCATGACCCATCCACGGTCATTGACCTCTAGAACCCACAACCGCACAAAAGTGGGAATTGTTTTGTTGCGCCGTTAGCTCAGAGCGCTGCAAAGCACATGACGCGGTGAGTCTTGGATTTGCTCACCCCAACAAAAGCTTTCCCACATGATGTGCTATGCTCCCCTGCCCCCCTTCTTGTCCCCTGCAATAAAAAAAAGAGAAAAACATGCATCTCTACATCCCTGTTTCCGATTTAATCCTGTCACTATCTCCCAATAAATAATGAAAAACGGCGCTCGCGACCAAAAAATACAATAAATGTGCTTAATTGTGCAGCCCAAGGATTCATAGCTTTTATAATGAATGAATGATCAATGAGTTAACTTTCTCTCTTTTTGGGTATACACCCAGAGAGTTGCCTTTCCAGTTTACAGGGGCAGATTTAGCTTACTTATTTTGTTTTATGTGTTGTAATCTTTAACGTAACGACCTCTCAGGCGATGATAAGCACTGGCTTCAACTCTAGCCTACGCCTAAGGCAGTCTGAGCCAGCAAAGTCATTTCTCTCATTCTGTGTGCCCACCAATACTTTAGCTTGTAAGTCCGTTCACTACCTTTACATTTATAACACTGTCCGAAGAGGTGACAACCATAGACTGTATATAACGTAGACGCAGCGTGCATGACGTCATCCCATTGCTTTCATCAATTTTTTTTGTGCCCGCTGACTGCGCGCTGCCATTGTTGAAAGTACCCGTATATCCGGGACAAAGAGAGAAAGAGAGAGCTATACTATATATGAGAGAGAGACACCCCACATGACTTCTTCCGGTGGTACTGTCCGCTAGGGGCGCCAACGACAGGCACGGACATCAAAACGAACGCCGCGTTCGTTTTTAATGGTATTTCTATGGTGACAGCACACTCAATGACCATGACGGACGTCATATTATATAAAAACAAGGGCATACTACAAAAATATGTAAATGAAAGGTATATAATGTTTAAAGGAGCATCATAACTGCTACTGGAATGGGGATGGTGCAATATCCCAGTATATACAGATAGCAATGGCAATACAAGAGTGAAATTTGGTTTGATTTTTAGGACCATTGATTCATTCAAGTTTGTATTCTTCATCGAAAAATGTCTCCGTAGCAGCTTCACACTAGATTTTTTTTTTTGAAATCTTTGACAAGCTGTTTGAATATTTTTTTTGGTTTTGCATCAGAAAAAAGAACCCATTGGCCATTTCTTAAAACTAGACATCATCTTATAAATATAAATTGAACCGTCACACTTTGGTTGTGCTAATAATAGTGTTATTAGCTCCCCTAAAATACTCAAATTGCAAATGTCACCCCTTGATTATTCCTTCCAAATCTACTGCCGTTACCATGGCTACAGTTTTTTTCCAACAAGTAATTTCACTTTGCATTAACCTTTTGATTTGTTTTGATTAAAAAAATGATAATAATTTTAGGCACAATTTCAACACTGATGTCACTGTCAAGCCAATTTTGAGACTCACATATTTAGCATCCAAAGAGAAAATAATGAATCAAAATGAATGGCTTTCTCTTGTATATTCATCTTGTGAAGAAAGATTTTTTGATTGAATACTGAATAAATTATTTGCTAGCTGCAGCCCTGCTTGAGTCCGATCCCCAATTTGAGCTGATTCTTTATCATTTTTAATGTATTGTGTGAGATTAACGATTGTTTCTTTGCTGATCAGTGAACACAATGCCTTTACAGCTCAACATTTTCAGTGCCAATTTGCAGTGATATTGGTAGTCCATCAAGTCAACAATCTAGAGGTATGCAGTCGGTACCGACTGAATACCTCTGAGGAATATCCCCAAAATGCGATAGAATCATCTTCTTCTGATCTTTTTGGTTGTTTAACGGCAATCAACTTTTCTTCTACTTTTGTTGTCAGTCTGTGCAGGTTGAAATCATAATTTGACAATCACTTTGACGTTTCTTTTTTAAACGATTTTAAGCGCTTTACAACAATTACAAGAGATTAATCTTGTTAACTTGAAATTTAGTCAAATTTGGTTGTTCTTACCCAACAAATGTACAAGAATTAAGACTGAGACAAAACGTATACCAAATTTTCCTATTAGGTTAGACACTTTTTTTATATATATAATTTCATCAATTATAGCCATTTAATATTTCAGATTTTCAATTTTATTTGTAATTTTAGTTGTAATCTTTTGAATGTTATGTTTAATTTTAGATGTAATCTTTTGAATTTTATTTAGAATTTTAGATGTAATCTTTAAAATTTTATTTTTAATTTAATTCTCAAGTATTAATGTCAAATTTGTGTGGACCAATAGGGGTCGACAATTATCGATTATAGAATAAATCGGTAACAAATGTAATAATGCATTAGTCATCGATTAATCGACCAATCGCGGCAGCCCTAATATGCAGCTTCCATTCCTTTTTACCTTTTCCATTCCATACCTTTTTAACATTCATACCGGTATGATCTTTTATAAAGCCTTCATCCACATTTGAGGATCCGCGTCGTGCTTTGTACCACTACAGAAGAAATGGTAGAGGATTGGAGGTGGGGTGGCAGGGTAGGCAGTACTAGATAAGCCAGACTTAGCCGTGAAAGGTCAAATGTCTTAATTAGCAGATAAAGTATTAAACAGCTCACCGGCACTCTATTAATTTGAAGGGGTGGGGCGGACAGATACATATTATGAAGTGGATCGGGCGGAGTTCTAATCTCTCATTTAGACAGAGCACAGTGAATGCAGATAGGTCTCTTCTTTTTTCACCGTCCTCTTTTACCCATTTACTTTCACTTTTTGCATTACACCCC
>OMKY01208811.1:0-15017 GCA_900302395.1 Bregmaceros cantori
CTTAGTCGCCACATATCTATTTATTATATTAACAATGTACTTATTTACTAGTCTTTGCTTTCATTTTAACAGCATTTTAGTTCGTTTTCATTATGTATTTATTTATTTATTATTACCATTACTATCATTTTATTTCTATACCGGTAAATATTCACACTGTTTTTAGTTCTTTATTTATTTATTTATTTCATTCTATGTGTACTAAAAATCTTTCTGACATTAGTACTCCAGCGCTTCCTCTTGCTGTACATCTTCGTTGCCAAACCATGTCTCTCATTTTAATGACAAATCACTTGACTGTGTGTGTGTGTGGGTGTGCGAGCATGTGCTCTTGTATTTGTATGTGGTTATGGTTGTTTTAATGGGTTGGGAAGGTTTGTTGCTGTAAAGCACTTTGAATTGCTCTGCATGAAAAGTGCTATATAAATAAAGTTTGATTTGATTTGATTTGAAAAGCATACTAGTTATTCAGCTTCCCTTGTCGTCTTGGGGCATCCCCCACTGTGGAGTGAGGGGTTTAATTTACTTACTTTTCGGGTTAAAAATCTGTATAAAGGGATCACAAAACTCCCCGCTCCACTTTTTGGGACATGAATTTGAAATATAATCGCATGTTTTGGTTGAAGCTGCATCTCATACATTGCTCGGTCTAACTTTCTGTCTCTTCAGGCTACAAGTAACCAGGTTGTCTTCTGCCCAGCCCTGATGTATCTGCTGCCTATAATGTAAGTTCCACATACTCCCCATTCACTTACCATTCACTAATCAACATATAGACAAATGCAAGGATTAAGTTCTTCTGAAAACAACAATGTATTACTTGACACAAAGCACAGCAGTTAAATCGTTTTTAAGAAATAATTTTACGAAGCACACTCGCCCAGTTCCGGGGCTGACTCTGTGGCGCAGTGGGATAAACCCCTGCACGCATCCAGCCCCATACTTAGTCTTGTGTGAGTTTGTGATTGTGTGTACATGCGAAGACGAGTACCATCAACGAGGCTGAGCTGTGCCGTCTTTTTAATGCAATCTCATATGAGCTGAAGCATTGATTAATTGACTCATATTTCGCTCATAGGAGGGGGAATTTAATTTTCTTTGCATGATGCATCAACACCGATGGATCTTCAAATATGCTTTTTATCTTTAGAAATGTTATATTAACGTTTTTTCGAAACTAATTTTATATGGTCGTTGGTACCATTCAAATAACCACTGCCTCGCTGAGACGCCACTGGTGCCGCGGTGCAGCGGTCAAGTCCTGTGCCATTAGGATTTTTGCATGGCTGAGTTGTGAGTTCAAAAAGCCCGGCAAATTTTAAATATTGTTCGGGGATTTTAAATATTGTTAGGAATTAATTATGTTAACTAAACTCTCCATCTCAAATGCAACATTAACATTAAACTACGCAGATTTTTGAACTGGATACCTATGGATCAAAAGGCGAGTCTCTTAACCGCTCGGCCACAGAGTAGTTAATTTAAAGTTATTTAAGGACACGCCTTCCCCGGATTCTTAGCGCTGTGGTGATTTCATGCAATCCTTAGTCAATGATCATAATAATTGACTCATTTAAGCGACTGTTGTCACAAAATGACTGTAAAGTGGAGCGTGTGTGTGTATGATTATGCAGGGAGGAGAGAAATGAGTGTGTTAGTATTCGGATTGTATGCGGTGGTCACTGCAGCTCCGGTCAGATATCGCAGAAACAACAGGCCTCCTCCTCCTCGTATCCCAGTAGTAGTAGTAGTAGTAGTGGTAGTGGTAGTGGTAGTAGTAGTAGTAGTAGTAGTAGTAGTAGTAGTAGTAGTAGTAGTAGTAGTAGTAGTAGTAGTAGTAGTAGTAGTAGTAGTAGTAGTAGTAGTAGTAGTAGTAGTAGTAGTAAGCCATATAACAAAATATAATTATATTGAATACACACACATACACGAGACTCATCAGGATCAGTACCGACTACGTCCTGTAGGTGGCAACAATGGGGCATAATTCTAAATGCCTGAAGAAAACCGTGAGAAGAAGATCTGTTTTTTATTGAGGGGCGGTTGGCGTTAGATCGGATACCACTGGCGTACGATGTAGTATACGAATCCCCAAAACAACCAATATCTCCAAAACCCTAGCCTCTAACTCCCAACCTAAGATCCTGCCACATAACCCTAGTCTCCTATTCATAAATCTAACCTAACCCTAACAAAATGAGCGGGCCATCGCGCACCACATCACAGTGCATTTGAACGCCTTAGGACGCCCCCTTCCACCTCTCTCCCTCCGATAATTTGGACGACCGGATCGGCCGTGAAACATCACCATCCGCCTTGTTGGTCAACATGACGCTGCCAGAGAGCTTGGTGGGCCGGGTGGCCGCACTGCTGTCGGCCGCGGTGCAAGAGGTGCTAAAAATGGTGGAGGAGACAGAGTCCGAATTCCATGAGAACACCGCCCGAAGCCAGAGAGAGAACCAGGGTCTGAAGAGGAGACTCCACCATCTGGAGACCCAGCTGGCTGTACAACACGCTGGTAAGTTACTGGAGGAAAAAAAAGTTACCGCACATACGAGCCCATCGCTCGTCCGTCCAGGTAGGCAATGCAGCCGCCACGTATCAACGGCCCAACAGGCTGTTAAATGTTATGTAAATACAAAAGTCGGTGTCGACTCGGCGACACATCACTCGGACTGTGTTCATTGTCAGGGATAGGATAGAACTAGGCCTATGCAGTCGTCTCCGACTGCAAAACGCAACAATAAACCCCAGAAATATTCTACAGCCATGCTTTCTGTAGGATTGTCAACCCTGCAGCAGCCGTATGTAAAATATGTATTTCTGGCAGAATGTAGTCATTTTAGTCAAGAGACACAACAGAAGATTAAGCAATTATTTATTGTAAATTAGAATTAACTTAAGCGGTATGGCTCTGTTCGGAGGAACCCCCTTATTTCCATGAGTACCATGGAAAAGCACTAATTCAGGGCAGCAGTAGTGTCGAGAATTTTCACCCTAGCATGCAGGGTGAAATAGTTCAACTCCCCATGAACAGAGCCAAGTGATGTGACAAGAGAACATGTCACATCATACACAACATTTTTCTCCATCTTGGTTAGGTGAAGCAGGGGAAGGTGGTGGGTAGCAAAACAAGCAGCATTTAGGAGCGGGTAGAATTTATAGGGCGTGCCAAAGATGTCCGGCCAATGCCTAGAGGAGAAAGTTCAGCTGAGGGAATGCACCATGATCAATTAGGAATGAATGAAGGGGAGGCCAGCAAGCTTCTTAAATATCATGGCCTGCCAGAAATGACGTTAGTATGTTATAGCAGCAATTGTGAAAACAAAGCTAAAAACATTTGGGGCGAATCCATCCACCGATCAGAAGTTATGGACCAATTGAAAATTCATCCACCTTGAATTTACTGCTGTTTTGCTGATTTTAATAACCTTTACATGGGAGATTTAAAACAACAATGAAATGACCTGAAAACAAAGATTATTCAACGTCATGTGTTAGGGGAAGGATACAAAAAGCTAGCTCAGAGATTTCAGCTGTAATTTTCCACTGTGAGGAACATATTGAGGAAATGGAAGATCACGGACACAGTTGTAGCTAAGGCCCGGAGTGGCAGGACAAGATAAATATCAGATATGCAAAGGTGAAGGATGGTGAAAATAGTCAAACTCAACCCAGGGATGAGCTCCAACGACCTACAACATGATCTTGTGGCAGAATGTGTCACTATGCATCGTCCAAAATGCTAAAGCATTTCTAAATGCATTAGCATTTAGAAATGCTAAAGCACATTTAGACAATCTAGCTTAATTTTTGGAATAAGATGTTGTGGATTGATGAAATTTAATTATTTGGACATAACAAGTTGTTATGCACTGCAGAAGAAGAACTACTAGAGGTGTGTGAGAAACGAGAGAGAGGCTTTTGCTCGTCAAAAAATAGTCTATCGTCCATATCGCGTTAGAGCAGGCACAACTCAATGCTCCTCAGGGATGGGTTAAATGTGGAGGAGGAATTTCACTGTACATGTACAGTATGTGTGTATGTGTGACTAAATAAAGTACCTTCATCAGTTCCATGTAAAGGTACGGTGCGTGTGTGTGTGTTAATGTTTAATTTATAGGGTATATACAGATACAATGATACACGAATATCTATGATATACAGTCTCATGTTCTGTAGGATACTATTTAAATATTTTCCTCTTCTCAGCAACTCTACAGCCAGTTACTGGGCCAAGAGAGGATTTATCCAGATCCTGTCCCGTTGCCGGTCGCTTGCTGCTCACAAGCTCCAATCCAAGCCAGCATTCCGGGTACTTCCATTACAAGGGCCCCAGCTGTATGCAGCCTCGCCTCCCAGAGGAGCATATTGCAGATGGTAAGAAAGCCTTGAGTCTCTGTAAAGTTGAATATGGAGAAACCTCAAGTCATGCCATCACAGAATCTGGTTTCACACAAGAGGAATTGGCCACCAATGAGATGGGATCCTCGGGAACACGTGACCTGCTCACTACCGGGCCGATCAAGACGGAACCTGAAGAGAACATTGATGGGGACTGTGGTGTGCTGATGGAACCAGAACCCAAATCCAACCCACTACAGCTGACGGACAAACTGTGTAGCTACACCACGGCAAAGCCCCTCAGCTGTGCACAATGCGGCAAAAACTTCAGTCACCAAAGTCATCTGAAAAGGCACCAGCACATTCATACGGGTGAGAAACCCTACAGCTGCAGACAATGCGGGAAGACCTTTGGTCGGAAAGCCCATCTCGACAGCCACCTCCTGACGCACACCGGAGAGAAGCCCTACTGCTGCAGGCAGTGCGGCAAGAGTTTCAGTCAGAAGGGCAACCTGAGGCTGCACCAGCGCACGCACACTGGGGAGAAACCGTACTGCTGCAAGCAGTGTGGCATGAGCTTCAGTCACAAAAGCAACCTGACTAAACATCAGCGCACCCACGTCAAAGCGGGGGCGAGCGCTGTGGACATGGGAGTGCTATCCAACACATCCCCTGAATCTGCCTGGAGAGAAGCCTTGATGCTACAGCCTGTAGGCATGAACTTCATCCTCTGATTTATCCTCTCACACCTAATGGTCTGATCTGGAAATAATTTGTCTTGGGCATAGTAACATCACGGCTTGGGGCAGCAGACATTTTGGGGGGCGAATCGTGGTCAGATGAACAGACAGAGAGTTCAATTTGATATATTCTAGACAAGTCTTTGACCCGTTTCCGGTTTACTTCCTTAACTACCCCTGTAAATGCTCGCCACTTCCGGTGCCATTCATTTTGCCGTGTCGGGGGAGCACACACCTACCGCGTTATTTTAAAAGGGTGGTGGTAACGTGCGTTGTGCTATTCCACGCGCAAATGCTCTCGTGTGGATTTATGTCCCACAAGCCATTTACTCATTCAACTTGTAATTACTAGTGCAGCAATCCCATTGGCCCAGAAGAATGACCACATCGGTGAGTAACTTCAAGTCGGATTTTGCCTGTATTTCATCACTACGTATGTATAACGGTGTATACTCATGTAAAATGGTGAGCGAAGCGGGGTGGATGTGTAATTTGTCAAAGAGCGAGCTGTAGTATGCAGATTTTGAAACACGCTTTTTGTGTGACATTGTCCACTGCGATGACTTTACACAGGGTTCATATACAGACACAGGAAGTGCGTTACACCCAGTGGGACAAATGTCAGCCCTGTGTATTTCGCGGGAAAACTGGTCTATTTTTATGATTTATCCATGGTAATAGGCTGCCGTCTGCTGGCGATTGATAGCATAACTACGTCCATTGTTTTTACCCCAATACAATGAACGTGAAGTGGTAACGTGCCCGAAATGTCAGCCACCCCCTTCGCTTTGATGTCACCATGCATTAGCCCTATTGTGCCAAAAAAAAAAAAAATTAGATGGCTTGATACTTTATTGGCCTTCCAAGATCAATACATTTCGTAGTCCAGCAAGAGAAGAGAGTAGAACTTGCCTATATCAACAATCATAATAATATAAAAAGATACAAGAGCCATGATTGACAAGAGGCACCAGGAGCTGTACATTGTAGAGAGTAATTGCCCTAGGCATCCGGGGCATTCTAAACCGTTGCTAATTTCCTACCACAGTTGAGTTTCTGCTGCTTTGTTTCAGGTCACACTGACGGAGTTTAGTCCGGCCTTTTGGACTTTACAGAATAGTCCGAACTCACTTTTTGGTTGTGAATGCGATGGGATTCAAACGCGCAGCAAACGGCAAACTAAATGTCAACAGACCTGCAGAAGAAGCTGGGTCTCGATGCAGACCTTAGGAATTCCAGTGCGCATGCAGTTCAACAGGTGAGAATGGAGATGCACTATTCAGCGAAGTAAAGCCAAAACAAGCGGACATCACGGGACGAGATGCAGGACGAGTGCATCTTGTGTAGGAGGAAAAAAAAGGATAAATTATAACATGCGAGTGGAGAACGAAACTCGAGGCGTTTTAAATCTTTCTCGTCTCGTTACTACTTGCCAACCCGCATATTGGATACATATATTTTTACACTAACTCATGTGACACGTAATTTCCTTTAATATATCATTAGATCATGCTTCTTACTTGTTTTGGGAAGAAAATCTCCGGTGTCTTCAAATGGCTGTGACACTTTATTCCATACAGGATTGTCCAAAGGTTTTCTTGTTTTTCCAGGGTTGTTGTCTATAATTCACTCTGACTAACATAAACTGGATAAATGTAATTTGTCTGCTGTTGTTTTTCGCTTCTTCAGCATGTTAGGAAATCTGTTATGTTATGTAGTGTAACCCGTCAATGGAATGGCTGCATTCAGTCGGATGAGCCGAGTCGGACACTAAACATGTATATTGCGGATCCAGATGAGTAAGCTCAGCGACCTGGGGAACAGGTCACATTACATTACAAAGTGTTGTAAATGAGCGCAATCAGCAACACCTGTGATCCTGAGATCCATCTTCCAGGGAGCCTGTTCAACCAAATCAAACCGAATTGAAAAAAAAAAAAATCTGCATATGCTGACTCCTTAATAAACGTTTTCAAAATGTGTCTGAATTCTTAACATTATTGATTTGAATAGCCTTATTTGCTTCATTGCCCCTTTCCTCATCAATTTGGACTGCCACCTGTCATAAGTAATAGCCAACGATTGGAAATCTGTACTAAATTCACATTAGTACGGTATTTAATGTCACAATGTTTTTTTAAAATATTAATCTTTGGTATAGCATTCATAAGTGGACAATATGTAACGGTAAGATATATTTTTCAGTGTACTGTTTAATGGGGTGACACTGTGTGTGTGTGTGTATATATATATATATATATATATTTAATTACATTTTCCCTCCACGTAGAAATATAATTCGGTCCCACTTGAAAACAATCTGGCCCCCTGACCGATATAAACCTGGCATCCCAAATTTAGCGCATGCTTTTATTTTTTCTTTCTTAAATGTAATTGCACTATGTATAAATCAAATCAAATGCACACATCACATGTGAGGTGTAGAAATACTTAAGTACTGTACTCAGGTACATTTTTCGAGTAACGAGTACTTTTAAAAGTATTTATTGCTGATTACTTTTTACTTGTACTCATAGATTATATCAAAACAAATATCAGTGCTTTCCAGAAACAGACTTGTTACTTTTCATAGATATGTACTATACTATCTTAATGTCAGGATTAATTTGCATTACGAACTTCATGATCACGTTTGTTTAAAGACCATAGACTATATATACGGTCTATGTTACAGGCCTATTCTAAATGGTTGGAAATTAAGGGTTGACCACAGAGAACAAGAGCAAACAGTGGTGCCAGTTATTTGTAAACAAGCTACTGATTACTACTCTAAAAAGTATAAGCATATCACTCACTCGCTGCTTTAAAAGTCACCAAGTTGATTCCTTATTTTCACATTTCAGCTCTAAAATGTACTCAAAAGTATTTTTAAAAGTATAAAGTACACCTGACACTTCACAGGCGACACACGCAGACTAAAAACAAATTAAGAACTGCTTCTGTACTCAGTGCAATACCGAGAACAGCTGCCTACTGAACTGTCGTTGCAAAAAAAAGAAAAGAAAAAAGTAACGACAACTATTTTGGGGAAAGTAAGGAGAAGAAGTACTGATACTTATGCTAAAAATCTACCAAGTAGAATTAAAAGGTACTCACAGAAAAAAAATACAGATACTTGAAAATAAAAATAAAAAATGTATTTGTACTCCGTTTACTTGCCAACTCTGGTGCCAACCCAACCAACTTTAAAAAAACAAAAACAAAAAAAACCAAGACAACTAGTTTGAACAATACTCACTTTACTGGAAGTAAGTTTGACACTTAACATCGCATAATGTGCAAAAACAAAGACCAAACCCCTTGAATTCATCAATTGTTCTATCATGAAACTCCATGTCAATGAGCCAGAAGGAGTGTTCTGAAACATCAAAGTAACTAAATAGTAAGTACAGTTATTTGTGTAAGTAACTATTGTTATTACTGCATTATCTAAAATTAAAGTAATTGTTGCTGTTATCTTTGATGACCAATAAATGTCTAGCCTGGCCAGCCAGAACCACGGATCTCATGTGACTAGACGGTCCAACCAGGCAGACAAATCAGATTGGCACTCGAATTTGGGCAGTCCAATCAGCACCCCGTTAAGGCGGGCCTTGTTCGAATCAAGCCATGGGCCTCCATGCCACTTGTCACGCCCACTATGCCGTGATTTGATAACTTTATTTAACTGACACTTTTTTAACCGAGCCTGCTTAATCCAGGCCAAATGATAGTTCTAGTCGCGTACGCTGCATGGACGATTCATTTGTTCTGGCTTTTCAGGCTAATGAATGTCAATTTCCAGATAATCAAAAGTGTCGCATTCTCATGGTTGCATGGAGACGGGTTATTCCTAATGAAGATATGAAAGGGTAAGAGATGTGCATGTATACCAATCCACAGACAATAGTCTTTCACTGCTGACGAGTGGCAGTTTGCCTAGAAAGTGAAAACCTGCCGTAAACTATGTAGGACAGAGGTTGCAAGAAATGTCTGCCACCATCCTCTAGCCCACCAATGTTGATTGATACTGTCCTTGCAGTTTTGAACCATAGGAATGGACAACCTGTAGACCAATTTTGTATTAAATTTTTGGTGTTTAATTCATGATTTTGTAAAATAAAAAAATGAAAAACGCTGTGATTGGCAGTTTCGCAGCTGTCCCAGAGGTAGATACAATTTAAATAGGAAGGCTGTGTCATATTGGTGAACAAACCATCTTCTGAATCCCTATCTTTCGAAATCCCAATCTTCCAAAATTCAGCCCGTAATTTCAAATTATTTAGAAAGATAGACATTTTGGAACAGGAGCAAGTTGTTTAGTCACAGTAGGGCCCGTAACCCGTAACCCTACTTAATGACTACTGTGACGAATAGACCCGTTACTTTTTGAAACATGGGGAATACGGAAGAGGAATACGGAAGATAGAGATTTCAGAACATATGGTACAAACTAGAAACAGTGTATTCCAAGTCAATGTGTTGGAACAGTGCACCGTCACGTCACTGTTAGTTTTGTTATTGGAAATGTGAGAGCGGACACACACTCTAGTAATAATATATATATTTTACATTTAATTTAAAAGGTTTGCGGCTGGGGGTGCTTGTTGAAAAAAAAAATGTCACTCTGATGCCGAAACTGTAAGGTTAAGAAGGTGTCCTCATTGGGTTGCATACAACCTATACAGCCAGTGTTCAGGATAGCTCTCAAAGTCACCAACTGCGATTGACATATTGAACATTGAAATGATTGTCCTATGCGTCAAGTGCACGTTACACAATTCTGTGAAAGATGACGAATGTCTCAGATGCAAAGGATGGGTGGAACAGTATAATGGCATTCCATATGTCACATTCAGTCAGGCTTTAGATCCAGTGATGAATAATGGATTGAGCTGTGTTGGCTCTCGGGAACAATTCTCCAATGGAGTGTGCAGGCATTTTTTGCTGCGATTCCATGTGGAGTTTCAAGTGATTTTTCTCCCCGACTCTAAATGTGTGTCTATAATGTTTTCAGCAGTGGGGCTTTCCCTCAGCGTACCCATGTGAGTACGCTGGTGTATGGTCAAGTTGCTTTTCTGGCTGAAACTCATGCCACAAAGTGTACAACAATAAGGTTTCTCCCCGGTGTGTGTGCGCTGGTGAATGTTCAGGTTGCTCTTCTGGCTGAAGCTCATGCCACAATGTATGCAGCAGTAGGGTTTTTCCCCTGTGTGGGTACGCTGGTGAATAATCAGATTACTTTTCTGACTAAATCTCTTGCCACACATTCTGCAGGAGTAGGGGCTCTCCCCAGTGTGGATGCGCTGATGACTATTCAAGTTGCTCGACTGACTGAAACTCTTCCCGCACACCCTGCAGCAGTAGGGTTTCACACCAGTGTGGGTGCGGTAGTGAGACTTCAGGTTGCCCTTGAGGCTGAAGCTCTTGCCGCACTCTCGGCAGGTGTAAGGTTTCTCCCCCGTGTGCGTTCTCACGTGCCTGGCCAAGTCCTTGTTGTTGCTGAAGCTGCGCTCGCAATGGGTGCAACCGTAGGATTTTTTCCCCGTCTGGCTGCACGAGTGGGTCTTCAAGTTGGCCATTCCATAGCACAACATCCCACACTTGAAACACTCAAGTACCGGATTTGTGTTTAAAAGGGAATGAGTGTCCGTGTGTGGTATTGTGTTGGGTTTGTGGTAAAGGGTATCGGTGTCACTGTGTGGTATAGAGTTCGGGTGAGGATCGGCGTGAGCTTCTGGTGACTTTAGCGTACTGTAACCCCTCCCAGCGGTTATTTCCTGATCAACTAACTCCGAAGTGAACAAGTCACATGTTCCTGAAGAGCTTGTCTGATTGGTTGAGCTGGCTTGAATGGCCAAGTCAAGGTCCCCTAACGTGAAGCCAAGTGTGGATTCTCTTGCATCATCACATGATGGCTCCTGTGGTTCCACCTTGCATAGGCTAAAGCTTGTTTTGTGATCTTCATTCTGAGCTTCTGAGACCTGAGCCCCGAGAATGCCAGAGTCCTTATAGTGGAAGTACCCAGACTGCAAGCTTGGTTTGGGGCTTGTGTCGGGGAGCAGTGTCCGATCAATCGCCCTGGGTAGTTCAGGCCAGGGCTCGGGCCAAGTTGGTTGTACAGCAGCTGAAAATGTAAAGAATTGATTTGTCAGCAACACTCCAAAATTTCAGATTGGTTCACCAACATTTGTTGTATTATTTTAATACATTGGCCATCATTTTGTAAAGACACCGAGTCCCATATTAATTGCACATGCTGTTTCTTGTAGCTGCAATCAATCTGAAAATGTAGTAAAACATAATGATTATATTAGTAAAACAAGTTAACTAACCGATAAAAGAAGATTGGTCCAAAACTGGCCCAAACTTTTACCGTGAGGAAGAGAAGTTAGGAAAAAAATATGTTGTCAAGACCAATGTCAAAGTATTATAATTTGTATGACATTACGCTCCTAGTATAATATGGTACTACCACTATATTGCTGGTCATGATTCCGCATTTTAATGCATTTTTATGCATTTTATAATTTTGCAACATTTTTTGTTGCAAAAGTAGCTTCAAAATAACCAATATATTGCAACATATAATTTGCTGCAAGTATCGGGGCAATACTGACCAAGATTGGATTGGCAGATAACCAAACAGCTACTTGCAACCGTTTTCCCATACATAGTTTAAGATTAGGAAAATCAACTCCCTCAAATGTTAACTGAACTAGCGCTGCAACGATTAGTCGACTAATCGATTATGAAATTAATCGACAACGAATGCAATAAAAATCAATTAATCACAGAGGAATTGAATCATTGTTATTTTCAGCAGGGTTTTTTTGCTGACACCACCACCAATTGGTCTACACAAATTTGATATTACTTGATAATTTCAGAAAATCAAAATTCAACATTATTGATTAAAACAAATTTGATTGTGAAGAAAATCATCCTACTACATTGTTGTACATTTGCTTGCATTTGTGCACCAAAATTGACTTTCTGTGCCGCTGTGTATATTCTGCTTTTTATTTCCAAGGGAAAATGTCCAAACGATTAGTCGATTAGTTGCAGATTATTGAAACGATTAATCGACTATTGAAATAATCGTAGAAATGGCCCCAAGATCAACGTTTTAGACATGAACTATACAGAGGCTTGAAAAGGTTACTTTTTAAAAGAAACCTCTACATTTACATTACTTTTTTCCTTTTTTAAAGTTGCATCGTAATCCCATGACCTGATTCAAGTAAAGTATTGTATTCTTTTCAGTTACTCTTGGATTACAACATTATTGAATCCTTTTTTTTTTCATCCAAATTAGGGTGGATTTACGTATGAGGTGTCTGCAATAGTATGTGGCCACTTGTAAAGAGGGTTCTGCTACCTGCACATTTTACACATTAGGTTACGACCCTCGTCATGGTTGCATTTTTTTTGTTATTAAATTATAAAATGTAACTGTAATCTAGATTACATATTTTAAAATGTAGTTTAAGGGACAGCTGTTAATGTAATCCGATACTCCAGGATGTTTGGATGGAGAAATAGAGAATGTGTGCTCATAGGACTCATTGGGTCCTAGTAGGCACAGGTACATTTACTCCGATAAAATTTTTTGTGTACTTTTTAACTTTTGGAGTACATTTTTCACAAGTTACTTTCTACTTTTACTTGAGTGAATTTGAGGTGAAAAAAAACTACTTTGAGTTGTCAGCAATTCACTACTCGTTACATTAACTTGCGACACCCGTTGGCACATATGGCGTCGGGCTCTCTCTCTTTGTCTCTCTCTCCCAGGCACTCTCTCGCTTTCCCTCTCACTCTCTGGCGCTCTCTCGGTCTATCTCTCTGTATCATCTATCTATATATCAATATTCCAAATGTGTGTGTGTGTGTATGTATGAAGTACATACATACTAAGGAACTTTTGTGGATTACTTTTTTACTGTTGCTTGAGTAACTATTTGGATGACTACGTTTTACTTTTACTTGAGTAATATATTGCTGAGGTAACAATGCTTTTACTTGATTAATTTTTATGGCTACTCTGCCCATATCTGCTCGTAGGATTATGGTTTCGTTTCATTTGAGCAGCATTTTGGCTGTGATCACGCTACTGGAAAATTCATGGGTGCGTAGGGTGATTTTTTTTTCAATGAACTTTGATATCACAAAGATGTTTATTTTTTTTTAAAGATGCCCCACATTGTGTAAACCTCTTGCGTGACGAGGACTAAGGGTTCACCACGGGGCTCCAAATTCATACAGCCATTGTGACTGTTGTAGAATAATATGTCATATCATATTCATAGATATATGTACATGTTAAACCAATTGGTAGATTGTTGATATTAACAGGGTTTCCAGATATTATGTAATTTGTATACAGTGGCCACCAACAGCACCTCACACTTGACAGGATGTTCCTACAGCAAATGGCATTTGCATACTGTCAGGAAATTCTATCAACCCCGCCCCAATCCCCCATAGCAAATGGAGATCAAAATGAGTCAGGCATCCTTCTCGTCCCCTGTGGACGAGAATCAGGAAGTCTTTTGACCAAGTCAGGAGATAAGATGTTTCTGTGAAAAGTCACACCTCTCCTGCCCATGAGTATAAGTTTAGGCCTCTGCCTAACTCTAATTACCATTCCACGTCGGCACGAGCGTGGGGTGGTCCAGAGAATTCTCTCTGTCTCTAATGAGAGATTCTCTGAATATATGGTATATACATATATATATATTATGTAACGTAATATATATATATGTATATATGGTAAGTTTGTTATTTTCCTTAAAAACAAATCCAGTAGACTGTTCTGTGTCATGTCCCAAATTGTTAATTGATTCAATATCCAAATGTGAATCCTATTTTGTGTTCTATGTAATGAAACGTGTTAAATAAATGTACTCCTGGTACGTGGTTTCAATCCTGACAAATTGATGTAGTCATATACACAAAATAATCCTTAACAACCCCAATGTGTAGTGTGTGGCTTCACGACAAACGGTATGAGGCCGTGGCCTCGAAATGGCATGAATTTTGGTTTTTAACTTCATTTTATCAACGCTTAGGTGCTAACAGGACTGGAGCTGTAACCGATTAATTGATTAATCCATTAATATGTGAAAACATTTACATTTGTATTCAACATCTGTATGAAAAGAGTGTTTTCCCCAAAAATGCACATTTTATGGGCGCGTTAGAAGAATGGTTATAGAGCGCGACCCCTGGACCATAGGTTGAACAGTGCCGCAGGTTCTAATACCCTCTACATATCGGGCGTTATTAAAAATACCGCTGTTAATCTATTTTTAAAGTTCGAATTGAATACGCCACACGACCGTCGTCAAGTTCCGTGTGCACCTCGCCACCCGTAACACAGAGCACTGGTTGACAGCCAGTTTGCAATCTATACAGCATAGGCGCAAATCCTTCATCGCTTCGTTCACCCTCAGGCGTAGTGTGTAAAATCGCCTGGACTCGCCGTGATGTCGGACTCGAACGTGACCATCATTCTCCCACTTCGATTATTAACATTAAGTTACACATTTGATTTTGTGTCCGTAATCCAGAGAGTTATTTATTTGATCGCCGTTTGGCGACACCATTGTATTCGGAGTCCAAAACGCAATGGTGACGCAAATCTGCGATGATAATGAAACACAATGATACACCGCATACTTTGCATGTTCCGGTGAGCTAACGAAAGGCTGCTAAAATCCTTTAAACGTTGTTATTATGCGTCAGCTCGTCGCAAGCATTAGCCCAGACCACCTCTGTCTGCTAGCTTCAACAGGCTCAAGTTGTCAACACTGCGGGTATATGTGTCATTCACAGACGAATTGTTCACAAGGAACTTTGTGAAGGAAAACTAATGATGACTGTGCGCCGGTCCATTCACGTTAATAAATAATGTTCCGATTTCTTAACTAC
>OMKY01208826.1:0-13511 GCA_900302395.1 Bregmaceros cantori
AGTGGAACCTACTTAGTTACTGACAACACTGATGCTGGTCAGTGGGAAACACGCACACACACACACGCGCGCGCGCACAATCAGCCTTCATAGACTGTGGGTGTGCTGCCCCCTCGTGGGGATCTTTCATAACGGCAGCAATTAAAGGTCACTGTCGAGCCGTCCCCACGAGGCTTATTGGCCCTACTCAGGGCCATATTACCGACCGGGCGAGTGGGGCTGGCGCCCCGGGGCCCATGGATCCAGGGGGCCCAGGGGGGGGCCCAACAACAATCCAGATACGGATGTCGATGCTGATTGCGATAGAGCCCTCTATTCTAGGATCTTCTTTAGTTGTACTTCTTTAGTCTATAAGGGTTAACTGAAATGGGCTGGGGGGAGTGACAGCAGTCAGAGGGCCCTCGGCCACAGGACATAGGAACCAGAGGGCCCCTGGGCCATGTCGTACAGCAACCAGAGGGCCCCTAGGCTACGGAGGACGGCAATCAGAGGGCCCCTAGGCCACGGAGGACGGCAATCAGAGGGCCCCTGGGCCATGGGGGATGGCAAAGGGCCCCTGAACCACGGGATATGGCAATCATACGGCCCCTGGGCTATGCGGTAGGGCGACTAGAGCGCCTAGTTTGGGGGGGTTGGGTTGGTATGGGCTCGGAGCGGGAGGGGGGGCCCTTGCAATCTCCTTGCCCCAGGGCCCAGACCCACCTTAATCCGGGCCTGTCGGTGTCGCCGAACATTTTTGAAATCCGTTTCCTCGTTTTTGTTTCCCGCCAGTGTGGACGTAACCTTGGTGTCATTGAATATGGGGATAGGATAGTAATCCACTGCTGCACAACATAGTAATTTGTTCATAGCGAGTGGTGAAGAAAAAAGGAATAAAATTTTGAATGCATGCTGGACGAATTATGTCTTAGTTGTGAATGCGTGTAATCTCAGCATCACACCTGTTGAAAATGTCAAGTAGCAATTACCTCAGAATTGCACAAATCTGGAATGAATTTACATCTCTTAAATCTGGCTGGTCGGGTGAAGCGACTGCAGGTCTAGAGTCAGTCGAAGGCAGGGGTGGGTCTGGGTTCACCCACTTTTGAGCTAGGCCCACCGCCCCACCCCATCTTCGAATCAAGCAATGAATTATGAAATTCTCACACACTAATCCCTCAATCCGATTTTAAAAACGTCTACGAAATGTGGTTGAACAGTGCCATCTACTGTTGAATCGTGGGAATCTGACTTTTTGTTGTGGAAAAGGCGTCATTAGAGTAAATTATTACTTTGTCTAATGAACGCGTTAGTTTACTCGTTGCTTGAAATTAAAGTAACGTTAATCGACCCTCATTTTACAACCGCAGATTTTTTTTGTGGAGGATACATGTCTTCTAAATGTTCTAATGATTGCCAGTGTGCTCGTGAATACCGTTTATAATTCTTAGAACCAAGCAGAAAAGGAGAGTTCCCTGACCGGGAATCGAACCCGGGCCGCGGCGGTGAGAGCGCCGAATCCTAACCACTAGACCACCAGGGAGCTTGCGGCGACCATGGTTGTATTGCGTTACTTGAGTCGAGCATTAATCTTGGCTGCAGTAGTATGGTATTACATGTAATCGCGGACAGCCCACTCATTTCAGGCAGAAACCAGTGAAATTAAGACGTTTGTAAAGTTGATTTGTAATGGAATTAATGCAATTTAAATTTACATGTCCGTTACTACTCGACCCGGCAAACGAACATGCGTGCGTTGATCGAATATCCGCTGTTTGTGTCCATTGTAATTTAATTCATATACCCATTGAATTGAACCACGGTTTCCTAAAACTACCATTCATTTCCGATGGAATGAATGGATGTTAACGCGGATTACAACGTTATCAAACGACACACCTGTAAAAAGAAAAAATATATCATTTTAAGGCGGATGATAAACTCCCCGCCATTACAACAGTAAAGAGCATGCGCGTCAAAATGATATAAAATATTTTTTCCGTGCAAAAATGGATTTGTAAATGTGCAATGTCTTAGCTTTTTAGCCCTAGTTATTTCTATGCCATTCACTTGGATTTGTGCGATACAAAATATACTCTTAAATTAAAAACTGTTCAGGAAAGAAACAAATCGAACAAAAGCTATAACAAAGTAACCATATTGTAACACAAGTGCCCCCTCGTGGAGGAGCTGGGGAATAGAGGAACTAGATCGGCAATAGCTGAGCTCAGCCAATGCCAAGCTTCGTTCTGACTCTATTTATAGGGGCGTGTCGGCCAACTCCGGGCACCAGCGGCACCGGCCCAGAATGCACTGCGCTGTGCATTCATTACACTGCCCCACCGCGTACGGCTCGTCACCCACTTCCGACACCAGTGTAACGCAAGTGGCCCCTCGTGGAGGAGCTGGGGAATAGAGGAACTAGATCGACTTTATAGGATTTATAGGGGCGTGGCGGCCAGCTCCGGGCACCAGTGGTGTCGGCCCAGAATGCACTGCGCTGTGCATTCATTACACTATGCATAATGGGGGCCGTTTTTTGCAACTTCCTAATGTTCCGAAAAGCGCCTGGCGCCTTTCAAAGATGGCCAAAAGGCTCGTCAGAACGACTTCAAGCTTGGTATGCATATAGTATATACCTGCAGACCGCCAGAGTATGTGTGGAAGATACTATTGTAACGAAAGGCTGTCCCCTCGTGGAGGAGCTGGGAATAGAGGAACTTACATCGGCAATAGCTGAACTGAGCTATATATTCGTTCGGACTCTATTTAAGGGCCGCGCCGGTGCAGGCTGAGACCAGCATGCACCGCGCTCGTGCATCGCCCCGAGAGCCGCTCCAACTCCACGGCGCCTTTCGTCTGATCAAGCGGCCCCGCGGCCATCCCCCCGCGTGCAGTCCGTCAACCACTTACTGACACCAATGTAACGAAAGGCTGTCCCCTCGTGGAGGAGCTGGGAATAGAGGAACTTACATCGGCAATAGCTGAACTCAAGAGGTTCGTTTGGACTCTATTTAAGGGCCGCGCCGGTGCAGGCTGAGACACCAACGGTGTCAGACCAGCATGCACCGCGCTGGTGCATCTCATTACACTATGATGCAGGCCAAGAATCGATCAATTATGGGAATCACAGGACATTGTCCCGAGTCTCCTAAAGATGTGTTCGTGAAGTTGGGAGCCTGGTATCACCAGGAACATATTCTCACAGTATTGGAATGTTGTTCGTGAACAAGACCTGTCCATGAATCCATCAGCAGAAATACTGCAGTCAAAGTTCGAGTCTGTTAAGTATATTTCTGTCAAGTGTTTATACACGGTGACAGAAATATAGTGGTCTAAAAAGTCACACCTTTCCCCATCAACAGAAGAAGCAGCATCTAGCTTGTAGAATCTAGCTTCTAGCTTGTAGAGTCTTTTGGAAAAATGTTTTATTCTGCAATTTACCTCTGGAGTAAAGAGCATTATTTCAGGTTCATTTATAAAGTTTTGAGATACATCGTTAGTAATATATTTAGTTAGAATACGTGAGCCCACGAACCCCTCCTGGCTGGCTGAACATCATCATTTGCATGCCAAGGATACCAAGTTTGAAGTCGTTCAGAAGAGCCTTTCGGCGCCTTATCACGCATTAATGATATGATCAGAGATGGCAAATCCAGCTCCAGAAAGTAAAAGTCCAGCCACATTTTGCACTGCAAACAGGCGTCACTGATTAGCAGATCAACCCAACTGAAGATTTGCTCTAATTAGGAGCAGCTGCTATTTGCAGTGCACAGGTAGAGCCAAAACATGGCAGGATTTTTACTTTCTGGAACTGGATTTGCCATCTCTGGATATGATATAGAAATGAATAAATTAATAACTCCTGAAGATTGATTGAGGGTGATTGATCGCAAACTAATCAGGATTCTTGTGATGTTCCGATCAGCCAACGGCACGTCCGTGATGCATCAGCCACGGACCAAACATTTACACCTGTCGACAATCAGCACCAATCACCGCCAACACCTGCCAAAAGAGCAGCTTATGTTGTTTGCATTTGACGACCAACTCTCACATACTAACTAGCAGTATGTGTGGCGAGCCAAGTGCTCGTATAGTAGTACCCTGACGAGCCAGAACCAACGCATCGCACATCGCTAGATGTTTCATAGCATAACGTCTAGTGATGAGCGACACTATGGCGCTTTGCACTCTTCATATGGCATGTTAAACATGCACACTCTAGGCGCTTTGCACTCTTCATATGGCATGTTAAACATGCACACTCTAGGCGCTTTGCACTCTTCATATGGCATGTTAAACATGCACACTCTAGGCGCTTTGCACTCTTCAGATGGCATGCTAAACATGCACACTCTAGGCGCTTTGCACTCTTCAGATGGCATGCTAAACATGCACACTCTCGGCGCTTTGCACTCTTCAGATGGCATGCTAAACATGCACACTCTCGTTGTTGGACCTAATCAGTCACTCAGATTTTTACATGGAAACACCTCATTGGCGTAGTATCTGTAGGTGTTGGTGCTGTTTGGTGATTATTATATCAGCGTTGATGAAGACACGGACACGTGTGTGTGCTCGGCACAGGTGCGTGAGATGCGGCCACGCTGCGTGGCGTCATTACGGAGAACGCGGATCATCCATTAAAAATTCATCCAGTAAAAGCGACAAGCTTCCCCGCTAGAGCCAGAGAGGGATGAAGAAATTGAGTGCCTGGCCAGTCTTACAGCCTCGTAGTGGTCCACTGCATGGCCATCATTGTGACATTTATGGGTCACACACGCAGTCAACCATGTCAGAATCCAACACATCCTTGTCTCCACCAATCTACTGACACCCCCCCCCATTCAAACCACTCAGAAACATATCCTAAACAGTCTGTCACAAAAACACACCCCACACAACCTCCTATATCCTAACAACACAGAAATGCATCATAAAATACAGATCGCTTAACGCCTATGTCCGTTTTTTGTGTACAAAGTTTAGAGTCAAAACATGTGTTTAAAATCAATGTGATTGCTTCATAGGTGATCCAGAACGACATCTACGGACGTTTCAACCATAATACCAAACACCCTCCACTGTTCTGTTAGGGGGTTCTGTTGCAATCACTCAATTCAAATTAGTAAAAAAAATATAATATTTTTAACAAAGGCACCCTGAGGTGCAATTTAGTAATGTGCTTTGAACATTTTCGGTAATCAAATCCATGTATGTGTGCAAGCTACCCATGCGCCCACAACACAAACATGACCACAATTTAAAGCTACTCATAATCTAAACCTACTGACAATCTAAACCTACTCACTGGTCAAGGTGTCAAACTCCAACCACTTCCACCTCCCTCTCTGTTCACCTTGTAAACACGCTTCTTTTTAAAAACATTGACAGTCTACACAGCCCTGAGGGCCTCCGGCAGACTATTCCACAGTCCCTAGCAACTGAATGTGGCCTCTCTGTGTGTTCTAGAAGGAACTTGTGGTGTGGTTTCTACTTCAAAACACACCTTGCCTTATATTAGACAGGATTAAATCAATAGGGGAGGATGTTTGTTTTTAAAAAAATTTATTGGGGCAAGCGCCATTTTTCCATTTTATTGACACAATTAGCTGGAAAGGCGGATGAGATAGCAGGGAAAGCAAACCTGCAGCATTTCTCAGTGAGAGGAAGCAAACCCACGACGCTGTGTGTGCTGTGGACTCAAGCCGCAAGCCCCTCCCTCACCATCCTCGTCATAACTCACCAGCTATCTAAAAACCGAAGCCACCACCCAACCAACGCCTTATGAAGGTTGTGTTCTATGCAGGGCTCCAAACCGGCCCAAGGAACAAAACCGAGAACGAACAGAATTTCACAGAATTTCATGAGGAGCGGAAACGGAAACATATTTCTTCAACTGTTCTGGAACAGAAATCTAACATTATGAAATCCACAAAACCGGTTAAAACTTTTAACTTTTTTTTTTCATCATTCCCCATATATTTTAACATATCCTATGTCTCGGAGACTATTCTGTTGTGCATCCATCCAACATTGACTGTCAGTCATCAAGCCCCATGCATCTGGGGCTCCATCTTGTGGACAGACGACGTAGCGAATGTAATGGCGTTTTAAACCCAGTTTTCACATTAATACAGTTGCACTGAAGTTTGAAAGTCCAGCAAATATATCCTGTATAAACTATATATAAACTTAACATTACACAATATAAGGAACGTTAAGAATGAACAAAATCTTTGTATATTTTGGTGGCGGAACAGTTCTGAGAACAAAAACGCTAAACATAGGCCTGCCTGAACCGCTCGGAACGAAATGATCTTTTTTTTTAACGTTTTTTTTTTTTTCACAGTTTTTCCATCTTTATTGGATAGGATTAGTCGGAAACTGTGTTGAAGAGATTGGGGGTAGACATTGCAGACAAGTCGACGAGCGTAGTCGAACTCGCGACACTGCGGACGCTGCGGTAGACACAGCGCCACTAACATGAATGAGGTCGCGTTAGGTGCGGTGTCCATAACCACTCGGCCAACGCAGACCCCTCGGAACAAAATGTTCTAAAAAATAATGTTGTTTTCAAGCCAGGGAAGACAGGCCCTTCACTGCGATACACAAGAGCAGGGCGTCCTCCGGCACGTCCACACAGCCGACCACAGTCTTCAGCACATCGCCTTCCCTGGTCAGTTGGATCTCGCAGGTGGCCAGCATGCTCTCCAGCTCAGCGTAACTCCCAGTCAATGCAGACATGTCACTGTCCGGGCGCAGATCAGCTTCTTCACCCGCCCTGACACACTGCAGCTGGAAACATTTCTCTCGGTGTTAACTTCGGCTAAACAAATAATACAGTTGCACTGAAGTTTGAAAGTCCAGCAAATATATCCTGTATAAACTATATATGACACACTGCAGCTGGAAACATTTCTCTCGGTGTTAACTTCGGCTAAACAAATAATACAGTTGCACTGAAGTTTGAAAGTCCAGCAAATATATCCTGTATAAACTATATATGACACACTGCAGCTGGAAACATTTCTCTCGGTGTTAACTTCGGCTAAACAAATAATACAGTTGCACTGAAGTTTGAAAGTCCAGCAAATATATCCTGTATAAACTATATATGACACACTGCAGCTGGAAACATTTCTCTCGGTGTTAACTTCGGCGAAACATTAATACAGTTGCACTGAAGTTTGAAAGTCCAGCAAATATATCCTGTATAAACTATATATAAACTTCACTTCAATTATTACACACGCAAAGAAGTTAGTCTACGCACCCCAGATCATTTAAGATATTCCTTTAGAAATCATTGTATTGTAATATTGGTAAACCGCCATTAAAGTAAAAGCACACAGAGAGCGCAAACCTCTGCCAAAGCTATAGAGTCGTGAAGAATCCGTGGAAAAGTTCCTGGATACTGATCCTGTATTGAATGATAACCACCTTTGATGAAATCTTCATGAAAATCTGTCCATAAATCTGATATTTGAAATCTAATATCTGTTTTTATTCACAGACAAACAAGCTAATAAACACATGTGACCAAAAACATAACCTCCTTGGCAGAGCTAAATATCGTTTCACTGCGGCTGACCTTTTGGTTTAGGGCTCCTAATTCTGCATTGACGCAGTTATGTTATCAATCGCCAGCAGAATAAACTGACAACAGCCCAATTCGCACTGCCATTGAATTACATGCGGACCTCTGGTAATTCTCAATTACCCCCTGACGTCTGTGTTATTTTGTGACGCGTTCTGACAGGATTAGTAAAACCCTGTCTTTTGCTAAATTTAAAAGACATTATGACACGTGCCGTATTTTTACTTGCCCACATGTATACACACATACACAGACTTCACTCTCACACACACACACGTGTGTATTAACAAAGTTAAACAAATTCAGAATTCAAACCATTTGTGGTGTTTCGCCGCATCACAGTAGGTAACTCGCAGTGGAATTATTACTTCGCAAATCACTGACATCGCGCATTTGCACGTGAAATTAAACTCAGACCGCCTCCTCCGCAATTATTCCGAATTACCAGGGGTCCATAGGTAATAAAAGTCCAGTGCGAATTGGGCTAATGTCAGATGCGACCCCCAAAATGTCAGAGCTTGGTATAATCGCGGTCAGAGGAACAGGATGAGAGTGCTATTTGCATGACATTGCCAGTTTAAAAGTCTTCTATTAATCCAGTCTTCTATTATCCATGGTAATATTCTATCAATCACCAGCAGATGGCAGCAGAACTACGTCCATTGTATGCCCCCATATAATCAGAGATGGCAAAAGTACTGGGATTTCTTACTTGAGTAAGAGTAAAATACATTTGTAAAAAAACAACTACAAGACTACAAAGTACTGATCCAAATAGCTACTCAAGTAAAGTAAAAAGTACAGGCTCAGAAATGTACTCAAAAAGTATTTTTGAAAGTAAAAAGTACATGCTCTAAAATGTACTCAAAAGTATTTTTGAAAGTATAAAGTACAAAGTACTGCAAATAAAATTGTATGTAAAATGCATTTTTTTCAATGTTAGTTTGTCAATGTTATTGCTCGAATAAATTAACAACTAGCCTAATGTATCTTATATCTCGGGACTAAATGAAATCTACTTATTAACTGGGACTGTACTCGGTACATCAGCGCCACCTACTGACTAATATTATAGACGTTATCCTACCCTGTCAGTGCAAAAAAAGTAACAAGCCTGTTTTGGTAAAAGTAAGGAGTAGAAGTACAGATATTTTTGTTAAAAATGTACTCACTACAGTTAAAAAGTAATCACAGAAAAAAGTACTTGTAAAAGTACAGATACTTGAACATTTTACTTAAGTACAGTACTTGAGTATTTGTACTTCGTTACTTGCCATCTCTGCATATAATGGACGTGAAATGGTAAGATACACCGCTTAACCATTCATATACGTATACCTCACTGTATGTGATACCAGCACAATGTCTGCCACCGCCAAGCCATGACATCATGTGCAACAATCCTATTTTCTTACCCATAAGGATTTATGAACATAAAGGTTCATATGGTGAGACGTACCAGCAGGTTCAGGGGTTTCAGGAGGTTGGGAGTAGTGCAGAAGTGCTGAAGGAACTCCAGGCATTCTTCGTTCATCTCTGAAATGCAGAGCACACAGTAAGTAGCTATAACGAGAGAGAGCGCCCCAAAGGCGAGAGAGAGAGCGCCTGAGAGAGAGAGAGAACCCAAGAGAGAGAGCGAGAGAGAAAGCGCCTCCAAGAGAGAGAGAGAGAGACCGAGAGAGAGAATGTGAGAGAAAGCGCCCAAGAGAGAGAGAGAGACAGAGAGAGCGCCCGAGAGAAAGACAGAGAAAGAGAGAGAGGGGGAGAGAGAGAGCGCCTAAGAGAGAGAACCCAAGAGAGAGAGCGAGAGAGAAAGCGCCCCAAAGAGAGAGAGAGAGACCGAGAGAGAGAACGTGAGAGAAAGCGCCCAAGAGAGAGAGAGACAGAGAGAGCGCCCGAGAGAAAGACAGAGATAGAGAGAGAGGGGGAGAGAGAGAGCGCCTGAGAGAGAGAACCCAAGAGAGAGAGCGAGAGAGAAGGCGCCCCAAGAGAGAGAGAGAGACCGAGAGAGAGAATGTGAGAGAAAGCGCCCAAGAGAGAGAGAGACAGAGAGAGCGCCCGAGAGAAAGACAGAGATAGAGAGAGAGGGGGAGAGAGAGAGCGCCTGAGAGAGAGAGAGAACCCAACAGAGAGAGCGAGAGAGAAAGCGCCCCAAGAGAGAGAGAGAGACCGAGAGAGAGAACGTGAGAGAAAGCGCCCAAGAGAGAGAGAGACAGAGAGAGCGCCCGAGAGAAAGACAGAGATAGAGAGAGAGGGGGAGAGAGAGAGCGCCTGAGAGAGAGAGAGAACCCAAAGAGAGAGAGCGAGAGAGAAAGCGCCCCAAGAGAGAGAGAGAGACCGAGAGAGAGAATGTGAGAGAAAGCGCCCAAGAGAGAGAGAGACAGAGAGAGCGCCCGAGAGAAAGATAGAGATAGAGAGAGAGGGGAAGAGAGAGAGAGCGCCCGAGAGCGCCCGTTTTTCCATCTTTATTGGATAGGATTAGTCGGAAACTGGGTTGAAGAGATCGGGGGTAGACATTGCAGACAAGTCGACGAGCGGAGTCGAACTCGCGACACTGCGGACGCTGCGGTAGACACAGCGCCACTAACATGAATGGGGTCACGTTAGGTGCGATGTCAATAACCACTCGGCCAACGCAGACCCCGCAAGCACCATTTTTAACTGACTGGCTTAGTGTGAAGAGAGGCAAGAGAATCGGACCTGCGATACTGCTCCTTGAGACGCTGATCTCTGGACAGGAAGCTACGAGGAAGAGCTAATGCTAACGGCTAGCACCTGTAGCTTCCTCTATTCATGCTGCAGACTGTGTTAGACTCAGCCAGCTTGCATTATCTTGGACCAGAGGCTGAGTATCTTGCTATATCACCATCCAATAGTTAACCACTCTGCCACTCGATACCTACGGTTATGGTTTCTGCCGACAAGCAGGTGTTAATGCTAAAAGCAATCTTTTCCACACCTGTTCTGTACGTCCGTTGGCTATCGTCATACAGCTTACCGTAATGTGCAACTCCACAACTCCGTAGACTCGTCTCCCATCCTCATTGTTTGGAGAAGGGCTGGTTGGTCAGTGATTAAAACACAACGACGAATTGGTGACTGTCTTGAGTCGCTATACACTCGTATAAATTTATTTCCATCGTGTAATATGAGATCAGCTGGTCGGTCCGATCGAATCAAGTTGCATATGCGGTCTGTATTGATCTAAATTATTGTGAGTCTCCATTCATGCTCACGTTGTTCGGCCAGTATCTCTGGCGTTTTGTGAGAGTTCAAACAACACTCTCCTTGGGCTTAAAGCCTAGTAGGCATTGTATCCAGTACCACCAAGCACACACAATTAACATGCATCCATACATCTATATTGTATGTTCACTGGTATTTGTAATAACTACCATCAGGAACCGTAACCAGATCTGGGCAGAGTAGCCATGAAAATTACTCAAGTAAAAGTATTGTTACCTCAGCAAAATATTATCAAGTAGGAGTAAAAAGTAGTCATCCAAATAGTTACTCAAGTAAAAGTGAAAAAGTATTCCACAAAAAAGTTACTTAAGTAGCGAAAGTACTGAGCAACTTTCAGTTTAAAACATGAATGATCGCCCGAGAGAGAGAGCCTGAGAGAGGGACAGAGACCAAGTGGGAGAGAGAGAGAGCGAGAGACACCAAGAGAGAGAGAGAGCGAGCGAGAGAGAAAGCGCCCGAGAGAGAGATATGACAGCAACATATGTGCCAACAGTTCCCAACGGGTGTCGCTAAAGGCAGAGTTAATGTACTGAGTACTTTTTACTGACATCTCAGTAAAAAGTAGTTTTTTTCACCTCAAATTTACTTGAGTAAAAGTAGAAAGTAACTCGTTAAAAATGTACTCCAAAAGTAAAAACGTACTCAAAAATTTTTTAACTGAGTAAATGTAATGCGTTACTGCCCATCTCTGACCGTAACAGCATACTTATGCCAGAGACGGGAATCGATCTAACGAGCGCTGCATGCGCTGTGGGGCTAAGCCACAGGCAGAGGATTGTATGAGGCTGTGGTTCAGAACCAAACCATGATCTCACACATCATTGTGTTTAAAGAGTTGAGCTGATAAGTTATGACTCAGGGGAAGGGAGTGAACTTCTTCCCAGGCCAGGGACACAAAGAAATGAACAGAGGTTTTTAGTGCAGAGTGGAGAGAGAGAGAGACATATCATTATGTATTCTGTATAATATCAATATATTTACTAACACGTGTGATTTATTTGCATTAGTTATTATTAGGTGTGTGTATATATAATGCCAGTAATTCAGTAGACGTCAAACTGTCGGAAATGCAGAGTTGTACCCAAACGTGTTCATAGAATGATAGCTCATGGACTCCTTCGTATTTTAGGTGAGTTATATACAGATATGGGCAGAGTATCCATAAAAATTACTTAAGTAAAAGTATTGATACCTCAGCAAAATATTACTCAACATAAAAGTAAAAAGTAGTCGTCCAAATTGTTACTCAAGTAAAAGTGAAAAAGTATTACACAACAAAGTTACTTAAGTAGCGAAAGTACTGAGTAATTTAAAAAATAATAGGACAAATTCTGAGAGAGAGAGAGAGAGAGAGAGAGAGGGAGAGAGAGATATGACGTCAACATATGTTCCAACTAAAGGCCAAGTTAATGTAATGAGTACTTTTTACTTACCTTTCAGTAAAAAGTATTTTTTAACCTCAAATTTACTTCAGTAAAAATAGAAAGTAACTTGTGAAAAATGCACTCCAAAAGTAAAAAAGTACACCAAAAAATAGTAACAGAGTAAATGTAATGTGTTACTGCCCGTCTCTGACTAGGACCAGATTCTGAGAGAAAAGAGCCTAGATATATACAGAGATGACAAAAGTACCCTGATTCCTTACTTGAGTAAGAGTATATTTTATTTGTGAAAGATCTACTGAATACAAGTAAAAATTCATAGGAAAACGTTACTTCAAGTCAGATTTTGACTATTTTGTCAATAGGAATGTTAATTATTATGATGCAACTGCCCCTAATGGTTGGGGGGCGGGGTTTGTCCTAATGTGGGCCATTGCCTCATGTGGCCACATAACATGGCAAAATGCCCACGTTGGGGTAACCTGGCGAGCCAGAACCAACGAATCGTCCATGCACCGCACGCGATTAGAACAATCGTATTATCCTGTCAGAGCGCAGTAGGTGGGACAACTGCCGTGGAGGCGTGACAACCAAACTCCGCCCACGTCTCGAGTCGAATAATTAGATTGGTCGGCCCGCATACGGGCGACGTCTGCCTGATTTGTCCAGACCCAATGTACCGTCTAGCGGCGTGCGATGCGTGGACGATTCGTTGCTGCGGCTCGCCAGCGGCCAGACTAAAGCCCCCCGCATACTTCACGGTGGGGTGGGGAGCAGACCGCCGTGGTGTAGTTTTTTGCGCTAAAAACACTACACCACGTCATCAATGTGCCTCGGTACTTGTCGGTGGGACGCTCCCCACCTCTCATCCTGACCACAGCCCTTGTTTCTACTTACCGACTTCACCTCGCGGCTGCGATTGGCCAAGACGGAGAGTGGGCGGTCCCCGTTTTGCAAGCAGGGGAGGGCAGAGGGAGGCAGGGCACCGCGGTAATCTGGAACTATGACCACTTTCTACCCAAACCGCCGCGACGCCGGTCACGTGATCACCTTTACGGCGGGCTGGTCCCCACCCCACCCTGAAAGCATGCAGGAGCCTTAACATTAAGCCAATCCCACTACTTCAAATCCAATTCGCATCTGGTGACTCCAGGCTATCATGTCCTTCTCTGTCCGCACATACAGCAGCCGATCCCAGCGAGGTGTGTGGACGCGTGGCGTCGAAAGGTGATTCTGACAGCCCTTTATATTTTCCCCAAGACAACACCGAGGTGTTTAATTGGACATCGTGCTGCGTTTGT
>OMKY01208837.1:0-15852 GCA_900302395.1 Bregmaceros cantori
CACTGAAATAATCCACAAACCTATATATATATATATATATATATATATATATATATATATATATATATATATATATATATATATATATATATATATATATATATATATATATATATATATATATATATATATATATATATTTTTTAGGATTGCTCTGGGGGCCAGAAAACAATGGTTGGTGGGCCGGTTTGCCCCCCAGTCCCCCAGTTGAATAGCCCTGGTGTATGCGCTACAAATAAAAGCATTGTCTCAATTCAACAGATTTTTATAATTACTAAACAAGGTGTATGTCAAGCTAAACCGTTCTAAGCCAACCACTGTTGACGGAATTAGAATTGTAATAACAAAACTCCTTCACCAGAGGATGAGAGAGAAGGATGAGGAATGGCCAAATAGAAATTTTGCGTACAATTAAACCGAAGCTAATTTGACGGTTGGTGGGACATGTGGAAATTCCTTAAATGGAAGAAAAGGAATTGACTTTTGCCAGTGGAAAGGAGATTGGGAATAACGAACAAATCAAGAGAGGGACAGACAGACAGACAGACGAGCTGGCTCAGCAACGCAATGGACAGGTGTCTACGTAAAGGTCCAGCCAGGTTTTTCGTCCAGCCATGCACTGTGAACAGGTGTTCATTCAACATTAACCCCAAAGAGCAGGCTTTGTAAATGATTAAAACAAATCTGTGGAGTGGACGGGGCGTAGCCGCGAAGCAGGTTATGTTTTTAGCCGCGTTGGTTTGTCCCCATGATAACTGAAATAGTTGAGCATTGATTTGGATACAATTTTGAGTTGTTGGAAATGACAAAAGAAAGAAGTGATGTTGGTGCATTTCTGTAGCCTATAAGTAACATAATCATACTTAATCACCAACTTACCGATAGATTAAAGTGCGGTCACGTGACTAGACTTCCGTGTCCAGGGGCCGCTGGGAAATGTAGTTGGCATGTTGGCCTGTGGCATCAATAGCAATCGCGCTACTCTACGGACACTTGCCACACATACTGCTAGCACTAAAAGTACTATGTTTCTGTACCACAATCTCTGAGTGGTTCTAGTTTTTTACTGTAGAAGTCAGACTAATTACTTGATGGACAAGTCCGCCAATTACTGACGTCCTTGCTTGTATCCGATTCCTCAATTAATCAATCACATTTTATTTCAATACTTAATGAATGAACTGATCAATAGCTGTGGTCGTCTGCTTTTGATGAGAGTCAACACTACTGCCGATTAATGGTTTTCTATACCCCTATACACTCTGGGCGTTGTCCCATCTGCATGCATACAGGGAAATGGGACACTCAACCGGGCATCAGTCTGGTTGACATGCAAATTAATGACACGAGTTAGCAGAACTCGTTTCAACTCAATTCACCTCAAGCATAAGCAGAGACCCCCGCTAGGTACGCTGGGCGAAAGCTTTGACGCAAAACTCTTTCCCGACAAAGACGCGCACACACACACTCCCACATGCACACTCCATTCATCTGTCCCCCTCTGCTTCCTGGAAGGCAGTATGGCTGGTCCAGAGTGACGTGGGATATTCTACATGTGTTTTCAGGACTGCAGTGACCAGGTGACCTACATCACTGCCAACTGCTGTGTGTGTGTGTGTGTGTGTGTGTGTGTATTGAAGGTGCGTGTTGCAAGTGTGTGTTTGTGTGTGAGTTTATTTGTATGTTGAAAGTTTGCGCATGTGTCCGTTTATATGTGCATCTTGCAAGTGTGTGTTTGTACATACATTTCCTTATGCATGTTGAAAATGTGTCTGTCTGTGAGTGCATATTGCATGTGTGTGTTTGTGTGTGAATCGTTTGCAGGTTTGGGTTTATGTGGAAGTATATTTGTATGTGCATGTTTAAAGTTTGCGCATGTGTCCATTTCTATGTGCGTCTTGCAAGTGTGTTGTTGTACATTAATTTCCTTATGAATGTTGAAAATGTGCATACTGGATGTGTGTGTTTGTGCGTGGATGTGTTGCAGGTTTGGGTTTGTTTGTGTGTGTGTGTAACTGTACAAGCATGCATATTGCAGGTGTTGTTTCTTATTCTTTATCAGCAGGCAGTACATTACTGGGCAAAGCTAACCTAGTGTTATCTCATCTAGTGTTTTCTAAACCCTCGTCTCCTCTATCTCTCACTGTCTCTCTATCTCATCACTCCCATCTTGTAGCTCTCGCTGTCTCTCAATCAATCTTGTTGTCTTGCTATCCTGTGCCTCTGTCTTGGCTATGTGTATCCATGCACACACGCACACCAGTCAGTGGGTACAGGAAGCAGTGAAACCTTGTTGGTTGACCATGTGTGTACCAGGTGGATGTGCTCTCTCTCTCTCTCTCTATCTCTCTCTCTCTCTCTCTCTCTCTCTCTCTCGTACTGTCTCTCTCTGTTTCTCACATTCTCACCATCTCTCTCTCTCACACACACACACACACATATACATATATATGTGTAAAATGGTCCCTGGGCCTTTAGCTGAATCCAAGACTGATTTTTCGTCTGAACATTGGAGGTAATGTCGGATCAGGTTTTGCTGATGCTCTATTTGAAATGCCTTTATTTTTTAAGTTATTTTTTGGGCGTGAGCGCCATTTTTCATTCTTTATTGAGAGAGATATATAGGGGAGTGATAGGATTAAATCAGAAACTGTGATGAAGAGGTCGGGGGGAGGCATTGCAGAAAAGCCGGAGAGGGGATTAGAGCCCACGGCGCTGCTTGACCTGTGGTCTGGGGGGCGCCCTCTATAACCACTCGCAACCACGCGCCCCTCTATTTGAATTATCTTGTGCTATTATGTTGCTCATTTTAGTCCATTTTGTTGAGTATAAACAAAGAAAGCCTTTTAAAACATACGCTAAACAACCACCAGAGGTCAGCCTTGTGGAGCTCGGCTGATGTGTCAAGACGTGTTGTGTCACCATGGCAACCACTCCATGCCTCAGAAGCCTCCTGAATCACCATCCGTAATCTCTCCCTGCCCATCCACATTGCTATACACATTTTGTTTTTCAAATCACCTTAGACCATTGAAATTTATGTATTATACTATTGAAAATATTTATTTTTGTGAAGAAAAAAAGGAGACATTTTCTTCCCTTGTGAATATATATGCAGGCGCCATCATACTTTTATGTGGAGATAATTTAAAAAACAGAGCTACATATATATAAACATATATATAATCTTATGTTTTAATAGTTATTATCTCACCTATCCTTCAACGGGGCTGGGAAGTTCTGGATACACCCCTTTGTACAAGTCAAACAGGAGGAGAAGTACAAGGAGAAAGCCCTTAGTGCTTAGAGGAAGAGGGAAAGGACCTGGGATGCATTGCAGCCACCAATCAGTGCGTGTAATTGTGGAAGGATGGTCCACTCATCATGGACGCCGTCATCATCCAGGTTGCATGTTTTCAGCAGGAATACTGAAGGACTTATTTTCAATATTCATCATTCAAACCTAGTGTGAGCTATAGGGGGGACCAGGGAAAAAAATCATTTTCTCCCTTTCTCCGTCTCTCCCACACTTCCTCTCTCTTTCACTTCGGTCAAGCTGTCTCTTTCTGTTGCCCCTCTCTCAAAGGGTCTCTCTCTCTCTCTCTCTCTCTCTCTCTCTCTCTCTCTCTACCTCTCTCCCTCTCTCTCTCTTTGAGTGGCGAGTGTTAAAGCCTGGCCCAATGTGGTGCTGATTACCTTGTCAGCAACGTGAATTAAAGTTGCTGACTTTACACGGCTAGAGGAGTAGACAGAGGGAGGGAGGGATGGAGGGGATAGCAGTGTAGGGAGGTGGGTAAAAAGAAAGAGACCGAGGGTTGAGGCTGGTACTCAATGACTTTCCATACAAGGAGAGGTAGGGGTAGGTCGTAGGTAAGGAGATGTGGGGAGAAAAAGAGGTGGGGAGAGGGAGAGAGAGTGCGAGAGAGTGGGAGGGAGAAAGAGAGAGAGAGAGAGGGAGAGAGAGAGAAATTTCAATTCTCCTCTTCTCTCCAGTCCTCCGTTAAAGGAATTCTGTCAAAACAAATCAACATTAACATAACTAATCAAAAACTACAGGTAACTTTTTTTTCAACTAGGCCGAGATCAAGATCTCCTTTTTCTTCTTTCTTCTCTCTTCTTTCCAGTCCTCCGTTAAAGGAGTTCTGTAAACAATCCCGAATTACTGTCCTTAACTGCGAAATCAAGGTTGAAAGGAAGTTAGGTAAAGAGCTGCTATATTCCTTAAATCTAATTCTAAAAATGTAATCACTTTTGTGAAGCGCTTTGAGGCAGCTTCGGCTGCGATTTTGGCGCTATATAAAAATCTATTTAGTTGAGTTGAGAGAGAGAGTGAGAGAGGTAGAGAGAGAGAGATTAAACAAACTATGTTGCAAGAGAAGCTGTTGGAGATATGGGGACAGATTTAGGGGTGAGAGAGAGCACACGTGCGCGAGAGAAAGATATTGGCGAGGGGTAGACAGAGGGGAGAGAGGGGAGAGACAGATAGGCGAATGTTTAAAAAAAAAAAAACTATTGCCAAAGTTTAAGAGAGAGAGAGAGAGAGAGAGAGAGGAGAGAGAGAGAGAGAGAGAGAGAGAGAGAGAGAGAGAGATGACAGAGGAGTGGTCAGAGGGGAGAGAAACACAGAAAGAGAGGGAGAGAGAGTGTGTGTAAGTTTAAGAGAGATTGTGGAGGGGAGAGAGAGGGGGTGGAGAAGAGAGCGCGTGAAAGGTGGGGGGTGGGAGTCTGGGAGATATTCCCCGAGGTCCCGGGCTCCGCTGTTCACTCTCTCAGCGCACCAGCCTGCAGCACAGGTAAGTCTCCATTCACTGTCTACAGCTGCAATGTGTTATGACGGCCACTGGGTGGTAGGCTACACGTGTGTTATAATAACTAACGCCGTAATTTTAATGCATTATGGTGATTAATTAGCACTTTCATTAGTTAGAATTATTATCTGAACAATCACAAAATGTGGAAACATGCATGAAAAACAAGGAAAACGGCGCGCTGAACCGAACGATGGACTATCTCATTCAGCAATGTGGGTTTCAAAAAGCTGTCGCACATTAAGCGACTTAGCTGGAAATATAGGATATATGACGTTAACGTCCGATTAATTGATTTTAATCGCGGACAACAACAACAATACTCAAAAGCATTCCTGATTTCTATCAGAGTATGTGCATGCTTCTGTTGTTACATGGATATTGCATAGCGCACATTTAATGGCTTCTAAAGTTACACAGACAGACACATGGACACACACACACACACACACACACAGATGGACACTTTTCGAGCCCCACATAATTCAAATATGGGGCACCCTGCATGCTAGCCGTTTTGAAATTCTATGCCTATCAAAACCTTTTGTGACTCCTATCACTATTACACTAAGCAAGTCGCAATTTCCACTAGTAGGCCTAATGGAATGAACGTCAAAGCACTTCAATTTTAAATGTTGATTCAAAATATTAATATATTGACAATCACTGTTGTACACTGCATGTACATGTTGCACACCATGTACACATTATGAGATTGCAACTCCGCCCCAGTGGAAATATTAAATGGTGAAAGGTGAATTTGGCCCAACCATTATTTGGTACAAATTATATCGAAGCATTATAACTTCAAAAGTAATGATGTCTACTTTCTATGAAAATTTCCCATATTAGAAATGTCTATTGGTGTCTTTGGCAATACGCTTATGTTGTGGCAATAAGACATCTAAAGAAGCTGTCCATTTCTTTTATTATCTACTGTTCCTCCTTGACCACTGTCACTAACAATTCCCGATGGTACATACCACTAAAGTGTTCCCTTGAAAGTGTTATAAAGGCACCGCACGACATAACGGGCAAAAAGAGAAGGCGCGTCCGCTGACTGGTCAGGACTATAGGACTGGGTGCTAGGACTTCTCTTCCTACAATGATTCCAATTCAACGTGGTTTGACTTTTGGGTGATGTGAACGACACGTGTCATGTTCAAATTACCTTTGAAGTGACATTTACATTCAAATTGATCCACTCGAGAGGTGTGACTAACTTAATGGTAGACACACTGCAGCTTACATGTGTGTGCGTGCAAGGGTGTGTACATGTGTGTCCAATTGTGTGTTGAGGAATATGTGCATTATTCCGTAGTAATTGCACACACTGTGCAATTACATGCAATGGTGCATGCCTTTGATTTCTTGATAGTCATAGTCATAAAGTACATCAAATCAGAGCAGATGTGGCGACTGTGGTTATTTTCTGCTGATCTTTAAAGATAAGGATGATCGAAAATCAAAAAAATGTTACATATTAAAAGCCCCCCTCGTCAAGATCTGTCATGTTTAACTGCATGCCAACCATTTTCACTGTAACATAATGCACTGATCTTTGAGTGCCAAGCAAATATTTGGTACAATAAACTGTGCATGAACTGTGCTGCCCAGTTGCTCAGTCGGTTAGGCAGAGTACTGGAAAGCACGCATATGCCTTAATGGCGCGGTGAGTCGGTGGTTCGAATCCCACCACCGACGTATTTCCCACATGTCTCCCCCCCATCTTCACCTGTTTCCATTAACCCTAATAAATAAAGCTTGGAAAAAAACAGCCTGAATGGGCTGAAAAAAAAAACATAGAAAAAAAACTGTGCATGAACGACCTTTCATTTTTAGATTGCCCAAGTTATCTCAATAAGAGATTCAAAACATAGGACCAGGCTGGGCTATACACAAGTCCTTACGTCAAAGTTAATTTTGTTACAGATCAAGACCAAAATCTACAATATTTATTCTGATTCTGCCTTGAATGCATAAATTGGACAACACAACTGAGCAGAACAATTGAAACATTCCAAAACCACATGAGGCTATGGCAATTTACACACTCACAGATCACCTTGAAATAAAAGCGCTCCAGAGACTGTAAAGACCCCGTTATAGCCTATGGAGACGGATGAGATGTGCCTGTCCGTTCCAGCCGTTGGTCCCGGAGTTTTGTGTTTATACCTCCGGTACGGATGTGCCTAAGAAATCCCATAGAGGGCGGTGCTGAGTCGTGACAGTTAGAGCATGCAAAACGCTTGTGACTCTTTACTGCCTCCACGCTTTCTTGTGATATTGTTCCGTTGCGCCCGTAGCTCAACGGATTGCTAAGCGACTAATCTACGGACAAAATGACAGATGAAAGCGCCCGTTTCCGTTATTCACGGAGGGTATAAATGGGCCTTTACTCAAACCAATAAGGGTGATAATCAGAAGCAAATCTCTAAAGCTCTATTGTCAAATAAAGCACTCCTGAATTGGCCTAGCAAAAACTCAGAGGGTGACAACCCAAACAATTGAACGTATCTTTGAAGACCGGCAAGAAAGGTTCTACTGTAATTATGTTGCCGACAAATTCTTAACCCAGTCAACTATATCATCCTCCCAAAAAGTGCTTGGCGAGTCCAGCAGGAACAGAGGCCACGCTGTGGTCTCCCGGCTTTACGACCCGTTAACATAGCGCTGAATTCGTCATGCCGACACCTCAGCGGCACAACCGAGCCATAGGCATTTCTAGAATGCCTCGAACCTGACACACTGAACCCTGCTTTGTTAACAAAAGCAGTGGAGAGATCACAGGAAAGAAAAATAAGATTTCCATTTCTATAGTGCTTTTCTACCACATAATGGCACTCAAAGCACTTTACACTTTACAGTGTCTTGCCCAAAGACACTTTGGCATGGAGGCTTTCGGAGACGGGATTCGAACCACCAACCTTTTGGTTGGTGGTTCCCTTCAGTCATTACAACGACCGCTTTTCCAAACGAGCTACAGTCACGCCCTTAAAGGTGGACAAGCATTCCCAAACCCATTAAGCTTCTATAACACTTTTCTGCTCATCTGTATTTAAAGGAAAACACGCACAGATGCAAGATAGATAGGGTGGATTGCCCTAATGTGGCCCGCTGCCTAATGTGGGACACCTAAGCCCCCTTGGCTCTGGCTCCTCCCTAAACTACAACACTACATTTCACTGTACCACATTAGGCAACTGACTGTCCCACATTAGGGAGCTGCAAAAGAGGGCTCACATTAGGGCAATCCACCCTATGCATCGCTAAAATCAGCCAAGGACATATTTCGGTATGAAATTTCAGTGGTGTTTTCCTTCAACAGCAGTGAGTTACAAAAGAAACATGGTGAAAATTCACTTCATTTTTGTATTCGATGAGTCCTATCTTGAATTCAAAATTCATTTTCAATCCCAGTCTTGTATAAAAAAAAATACATAACCTTTTTTTGTGTGTTCCACCCATGTTCAAATTAGCACAGTTCCTGACGCAGACTAATGACACTGTTACTCAATGACAGATAATACCAGTTCATCAAATCCAGCTGGAAGCGAAACCTGGCAGGAACTTTACTCGGATGTGCTTATACTTGTACTTTATAAAAAGTCTGTTCAATCGTCAACATTCTGGAGCATATATTTACCACAAATTACACTGATGTGGTGCACACAATCGGATACAGAGGTTCCACTCGCGGCAAAAGCAGAATAGCAATGGGCCATGTTCAGCGCATCGGCACAGACAGCACATCTGCGCCGTGGTGACATATAGCACTGTGTTTGTGGCTTGTCTGTGAATCGCCCATCAGTGCAGTCACAGTCTGGTGCTAGCCGTGCTAGCTATGCAGACTAAATTTAAATTTGGTGCCCATAGACCGCAACACTAACATTTACGCCTCTCGATCACGCTCTACATCTCCACGCGGCCGTGTACTCTATTTACGGGCCACAGCTTGTGTTACAATGGAGCGTCGAGCGGTGGACGCTTTTTTCCCCTCTCTCTCTATCTCTCTCCCTCTCTCTCTCTCTCTCTCTCTCTCTCTCTCTCTCTCTCTTCTTTCCTCCGTCACCCCATCTCTCTCCCTTCCTCTTCACCAGCTATTCTTAACAGGGAGGAACCCAGGGGAACTGCGAGGGTAGGGTTTCCACTCGTCCCCTAAAATAAGGTATTGTTCCGCATCTGGTAGTTAAAAGATGCGCCCAGTTTTCACTTGTCCCGTCTTTGATGAGGAACTTCGGCAAATAGATTTAGATCACGCAGAGCGGTAGAGGGTGGACGGGGAAGCGATGACCCGCATACCTGACGCCCCGCACCCCGCAGTCCCACCTCTGCCTGGCGTTTTTCACACCTGGCGCGTCCAGACACCAGGTGAGAAAAACGAAACGGCTATGAAAATGTAACTGATTCACTTTGGAAGGCGTTTTACTTTTTTTGCCGATTTGGGCCCAAAAACGCCGTAGTCTTGATGATACGTGCAAACAACGCTGAAAAAAAACTTTTCACTCTTGTGTGGACACCACTTCAATCCCACTGACCACCGTGCAGTTTCATCCCTGCCTCTACTGTTCAATTGTTGTAAAGTGCGATAGAAGATACCTGCTCAAAAAGACTTGCTCTTCAAAATTGAGTCTGCTATCGCAGCCACTGCAAGGTGAACAGTGGCAATCACATGAGTGCCAACAATGGGGTGTACAAAATATTTTCGTTCCTCAGAGGGATTGGGCATGGTGACATCACGTCTTGCAGGCGGCAGACATTTTGGGAGCTGCATCGCGGTCAGACGAACAGGCAGAGAGCGATATTTGCATAAGATTGAGAGTTTTGAAAGTCTTGAGCCCATTTCGCACTGGACTTTTGTTACCTATGGACCCCTGGTAATTCGGAATAATTGCGAAGGACGTCTGAGTTTCATTTGACGTGCGAATGCGCAATGTCAGTGATTTGCTAAGTAATAATTCCACTGCGCGTTACCTACTGTGATTCAGCAAAACATCACAATGGTTTGAATTCTGAATTTGTTTAACTTTAAATGAAGTTGTTAATACACACACACGTGCGTGTGTGTGTGTGAGTGAAGTCTGTGTATGTGTGTACACAAGCAAAGCAAGCAAAAATACGGCACGTGCGTCATAATGTCTTTTAAATTGAGCAAAAGACAGGCTTTTACTAATCCCGTCAGAACGTGTGACAAAATAACACAGACGTCAGGGGGCAATTGCGAATTACCAGAGATCCCCATGTAATTCAATGGCAGTGAGAATTGGGCTTTAATCTATTATTGATTCATCCATGGGAGTAGGCTGTCATTGCTGGCTGCTGATAGCATTTATTTGCATTCCATTTACCCCAATGCAATGGCCGTGAAGTGGTAAGGCATACCACTTCACCAAAAAAGGCTAAAATCAAAGTAAATTAGTTACAATAACTTAGTTACTGACATCAATGTTGCAGAATAACTACCCGGAATTGGTCCACAAGTCAGACACTGGTGGTTGGGGGCTTAATTTGACTCCAAGCCCCCGAGTCTCTCACCTCTGACCCCGTCACCTCTCCATTGCTCCACTGCCCCATCCACCCCAACCCCACTGCCTCCTTCAGCACAGCTGTATATGTCAGTGGGGGTTGCGAGGCGGTAGACAGGCCCCGGGTCGCTTCTGCAAATATATATTAACCTTCGCTCGCAACGTTTGAAACGGCCGGTGCTAAAAATACCTTGTGAATGCTTACAGGCCCGCAGGGCTTTCATCTGCAGTGATCTGATCGTCTGTGTGAGGTTGCGTCTCCCTCTCTCTTCCTCATTCTCTCTCTTTCTATCACTTCAGCCGCAACTCCCCAACTGCAGCCAACCAAAAGATCAGGAAATTACAAAATTAGGGAAAGATAATGAAAAGAGCTCAGTGGGGGGATACACCCAGATAGAAACAGACAGAGGGAGACAGACAGAGAGGGGGAGAGAGATCAAGAGAGAGAGAGAGGAGGAGAGAGACAGGGAGAGAGAAAGAGAGTCTTCAGAGAAAGAGAGTACAGAGAAGAGCAGGCGCAGGGTTGGTGGGGTGCAAGCTGCCTTGGCTGCCCCGGGGGCACAATAGTGGAGAGCCTCCACAAAATTGAATCTTGTGAAATTAAAATGTTTTTCTAATACTCTCGGCTTCCAGCTTGGCACGCGCCACCAAATGTGGCATGTCCAGCAGCGCTGGATGTGCAGTGGTGGGGCCCCTGTGTTACGCAATGCCTCAACTTCCCTCGCTCAAAGGAATTTTGCCAGGATTTCTATATCTCAGGATATATATATCAGAATCAGTTTTATTCGCCATGTAGCATATACAAACAGCTAAACACACACATTACATTTTACTTTTGTGGACACACATACGTTATAAACTGACAAGTAGACACACATTGAGTTAAAAATGGCATTGGTGTAATGAAAGTGCAGCAACATATGTGACTACAGTTTTGGCAGCTCAGATAATGTGTCCACATAGAGGGAATGACCAGTCTTGACATGAGAATATGTCTAGAGGGTTCATTTATTAAGCTATACTGGACATTAGCCGGGTATCGGCTAGCTAAGCTAAGCTATGAGCTAAGCAGGAAAACATGGCCGAACACCACACATGAGGAAGCATCACTGATTTATAGCCGATGAGAGGGGACACTAAAAGTAACACTATTCAAACGTGGGTATAGGATCGGTGGGACAGCTGGTAAAATGAGAGCGGTGACATTACAGCAGAGTGACAGAGTCATGAGATTTCACATAGCGTGTTTTACAATGACCGCTGCTGTCCAGTACCCACTAAGTTCAGCAGTATCACTGCACGTGGGAAGAAACTGTTCTTCAGTCTAGTCTTTCGGTGTGTTTCCACTAAATTGACATCCATCCAAGTTTCACAACAATTTCCGCTGGACGCCAGATCTTGCTTCGTTTGACACTGCCGTATCTCTTCCCGTCTGCTTACATGGCATTTTCGGGACTTGTGACGCCATAACGAGCATCAACTAGTTTTAGGAGAAAGACACCAAAACTATAATAATTATTACTTAATAATACAAACGTATAATTCATGTTAGCATTAATTCATTATCTATTTGTTGAATTAATAATTTCAATAATGTCAATGGAGTGTCAATAGAGATTCAACACCTCCACGAGCCTTATGGATTGGGAGAAAAAAAAACCATTATCAGCACTTTTGTATTTTTGGTTGCCTCTACTACTTTTACTAGGTTTTGAGTAGGAGTTAGGAGTAAGAGCAGCTGAAGTGACCATAGCGTTTTAGGGCTGTACCCTAATTTTTGGTTTGAATGAAACCAGTCTGCAGAGTTATCATGTTTCTATGTGATTCTGGAATGTTTGAATTGTATTACAGAGCTTTATCGTCCAGTCTACTCAGTCAAATCCATTTGGGACTACAGGTATTATATGGGGCTTAATGGAAAGGAAAGCGGAAATGAAAGCAGACACAGGCCCCCATCCAACATATGGTTGCCCATCGCTATTCAACTTTGCACTATTCCGTCTGACTTTAATGATGTATAACCCAAGGAGTGAACATGTTAACATACATGATAACATGGATGTGGCTGCTGTAGATTCCCTCAATGGGAGAGCAAGTCAAGGAAATGTTATGATTCCTAGTGGTAGTTATTAAAGCTACCACTGAACATGCAATATGAATGCATGTTAAAGGTGCGTGCTTGGTGTACTGGATTTCTGTGTACTTTGCTGCGAGCACCTGCGTCCTTCTCAGCCAAAATCACGGTACAATTACCAATACGAGAGTTTTTTTTTTTACTTAGTTCTCACAAACCTCAGCACTACTGGCATATTAATGCAAGCATGGATGAAAGTCTGCGTTAATAATAATAATAATAATTTATGGGGGTGCGCGGTGGCCGAGCAGTTAGAGAGCGCGTCCCCCGACCACAGGTCAAGCAGCGCCGCAGGTTCGAATCCCCTGTCCGGCATTTCTGCAATGTCTCCCCCCAACTCTTCATCCCGCTTTCCGATTAATCCTGTCGCTATCTCTCTCAAGAAACAATGAAATAACTAAAAAAAAATAATAGTCAGCAAAGTCTCTACCGCAATAACAACTTGGTTCGATCGGGCCATCTGATCTCATAAAGATGGAATTAAACTCATACGAGTGGATTTGCGACCCATCAGTTCGCCCACTCACCCAACTGGCCCAACTCTAACCTGGTAGTTAGACCTGAGTCGACAGATGAATTGAAATTCGCGGTAGCTGTGCTGATACAAACATGCGCACAAACATGTCGAGTACAGAAGATTGCTTTTAACATTAAAACCATGTTTTCGAACATGGTACTTACCCTGGTAACAAGCTGTTAATCGTTAGCATTAACACTACCTCATCGCTTCCGCCATAGACGGCGCCCAGTGCCTTAATGGAGCCGCATCGCCCCCTATGTTTAGCCTCCAGAAACGGCGCAAGCACCGCACACAACAGACAATTCCCTTTGATACAATTTAATGAAAAATTATAACTTAAACTTCAATATTATGCACTGACAGCTTTTGATACAATATTAAATGCGCTGCCGCATTAAATCAATGTCTCACAATTCACTCAAAGCATGGTAAAAGTGATGCAACAAAATCGCAGGTTGGCTTATGGTTTAAGTAAAAAATATGCTGTGATGTCATCCTTTGGGGGCGATCCCACAGCACACACAGTGCCTTGAGATCGCTTCTCTTCACTCTCATGTACTGCACGTCCGCTTGTCCCCGATCTCTCATCCCCCTTTCAAGCTAACACTGTCAATAAAATGAGAAAATGGTGCTTGCGCTGAACAACTAAGTAAAAAAAAAAGAAAGAAAATGATATCATCCTTTGCACTGCTCTGGATTTACAATAAATTGTATAAAATATTAATATTGAAAAGGAAATAAATACACATTTTATTTGAAACATGGGCAAAATCGCACACCTCTGCGGTAGATGTTGCCCACTTGATCGGTTCTAGGCTTGAAAAGGCGTGTTCTTTTGCAATCTGGCCAGGAAGGGGACCTAGAGCCGTCGCAAAGGTGAACGAGGACAGAGGGAGAGCGAGAGGGAGAGACCATACGGGGCACCGTGCTTTATAACCGAATCCTGTAGCGTCGTAAACTTCTGCTAACCCCATACGCTGACAGTCCAGCGTTAGCGACACGTGGAGCTCTGAAGTGGTGCCACGGACGCTGGCTTTGCCCACACAAAGGAGTTAGTAAAATGCCCCAGTGTCAGCGCCTGCGCCTTACAATGTATACATGTTGCGTTGTAGTAAAGTTTGCTTACGTGATGTGACCTGGGTTGACCGGGCACTCAGATCTGCTGCGAGGACCTCTGCTGGCAGACACTGCCTGGCACAATGTGCGTTATTGGATGTTTTTCCTTCATTCGCCAATGACTGCCCTAAAAGTTACCAGGAAGAAGAATCTCCCCATGAGCCTTATGGAATCGGAACCTATACTAGAAAAGCATTTACAGCACTTTATTTTTAAAGTTTTTACCTTTTTGACAATGTATTTTAGTCAAGCAGGGTGAATGCATGTTCACCAATGGCGTCAATCGCAATCACGGTACTCTACGGACACTTGCATTGATAATGGGTTGCAACTGAGTGCTTCTAGTTATTTATATAGTTGTTATTTTTTTTATGGTTGCCCAGGATGTGTGGTCGAGGCAGATTCAATATTTACAAAATCACGTGTATCTGTTAGAGCCAGTGAATCCACTTTTTCCCCCCCACTCATTCATTTTGTAGGCTGTGGGTTGCAATACCCTATCTCTCCACTATCTGACTCATCATGTGTATGCAGTGTGTGGGTGCCGAGGTCCACATACACTTTGGCAACTTTCGCGGCTGGTGAAGTCGGCGTGCATTGCTGTATATATTTAGTAGTCTGCCATTCCCGCCGAGGTGACAAGTGGATCACAGTCACCACAGTGCTGTTGCTCGGGAGGCCAGCCAGCCCTCTTTCATGAAAGCCTTTTCCCAATGAGGATTTGTCGCTCAATTGAAGACCCGTTCATTTCTGAGGTTCTGTCACTCGGGAATTCCTGTCAACAGCGGGAAATTAGACCGCAGCTTGTCGCCAAGCTCTGAGTGTCGATGAGCATGATATAATCTACTCACTTTCGCACAACCTTCGAGGTTGTATTTCATGCTCTCTGATGCAGCAGAGCGCAGACTCACATAGTGTCTTTGATATTGGCACACAAACACTCTCCATAATAACTGCACGACTGAAAAAACTGCACGACTGAAAAAAAACAACTCTTGACCTGTCGTTTTCTTCTTTTCTTCTCTTTGTTTTCACATGCAACTCAACACAGATGTCCTACAGAAAACACACACCTACTGCCAAAAAGAGTCAAAAGACATTTCTAGGATGTAGAAAATTGTAAGAATATTTGGTGGATTGTCAAACATCAGTGCACATCTCTTAGTGTAAAAAATGCTTGGCGGTGAAAGAGTTTATTTCAAGACGACCTAAAAACACATTTTCCCTTGCTTCCAGAAAATGCCGTCATCATCATCATCGTCACCGATCCAAGTCTGCCACGGCGGTTGGCAGCTGCAGCTAGCACTGCTGGTCGTCCTCTGTGATTTGTGGATGTGCGCGGCGGGTCCACAGTATCCCAGCCCTCACAGGCACCAGCAACACCATGCCGGAAACCACGGAACAGACTGTTCAGCCCGGGGTCCGGCATCCTACATGTTGGTGTTTACAGGCCGCTGGAGCCCCCAAAGTTTTCCCAAGCAGTATCCCATGTTCAGACCCCCGGCCCAGTGGTCTAAACTCATCGGTGAGTACCACTGACTTACTTCCCACTTAAAGAATATCTTTCTGTGCTGTGCAGTTGCTCGGTCAGCTAGGCAGAGCGCTGAACTGCACATGTATGCCACAATGGCCCGGGGAGTCATTGGTTCGCTCCCCCCACCAACAGCTTGTCCTTATGTCTGCTTCCCTCTGTGTTGCCCCCTTTTTGCTAACTTGAGTCTAAAGACTTGAAAATGGCCCGAATGGGCC
>OMKY01208842.1:0-11855 GCA_900302395.1 Bregmaceros cantori
TATAGCGTTTGTATCCGATTCCGATCTAACGCCTACCATTTCCGGTCGCGCCGCTCGTTTCCATTTTAAATAAAGTTGCGGGAAAAAAAAAGATTCCGTTCTGCTCTTCCGTATTCGGCTCTGCTCTCCCGATCATGACTCAAGAGCTCATCTAGTGGGAAAGTATACCATACTTCAAAAGTAAATGCTGGTCTAAATAGTGGTGTATTAACGGAAGTTCCGACGTTCGCCTATTGCCCAAAGCCGACCTTGTTCTGACTCGGAACTCGGAATCCTGCGGGATTTGCGGGCGGCCGCGGGACAAATTATTTTAGTTGCGGGCGGGAGCGGGACTAAAATTACAATTTTTTGCGGGGCGCGGGCGGGCGCGGGACTGAACACTGCGGGAGCGGGCGGGCACGGGGCGGGAAAATCAGTCCCGCGCAGGTCTCTAGACTAGATTAGATTAAATTTAAATGACAGTGGTAGGAGTTTATACATTTGTTAAGCATCAGCATTAGCGTTCAGAATACAGTATACAGACTCGACTGGCAACAGCTTGGTGTTCAAAACACATTTAAATGTCAACATGTCCGTTTGATTTTGTATGTACAACCCAACACTCAAATGTCAACTGGTTTACATTCGTTATTTACCATGTATTCAACGTGCAGCGTGGTTCGACTTGTATCGACAAAATAATCTAGTCCTTAACTGTGGTACCCCGACAGAAAGGATTTAAAAATGGACAGTGGCAGTCTCTCCCAATGTTGTGCAACACACATATCTATTCTACAGTCAAAACAAAACAAGGTTTTATTTTTATAGGCATTATGGAACTTTGTGTTCCGCAATACACTGCAAACTGCAATCCCGTCTGTCTGCATCTTCATTAACGGTGTCTGCATGACACAAGAAGCAAGCAAGCATGGAGGCAACACATTCATAGTGGGATAAGTTTTGCTCTAATGTCACGCAAAACGACCAAATTATTTAGTGACATTGCCAAAATTGATCAAACAATAATACAATAAAACCTGGATCAATATAGTGCATTCACACAGCCATACAAGGCGCAGAAACCATTGGGGGCAATTTGGGGTTCAGTGCCTTTCCTAAAGACACTCCACAAGACTGTCCAAACCAGGATTTTTGGCAGCGTTTTCCTTTAATCATTCCATTGTTAGGCCCATTCTGTACTCAAAAACACTTGAGCATGTTGCTACCCATATCAGCCACCGTAAGCACTGTAGCTCCATGACCTTAACATGATGAAGCACAGACTTACTTCACCATCAGTGCATGTTGCCAAATCAGACTCGAATGTTATGAATGTTATTGTTGGCATTTCTGTATGAGTCTATAACTCCTTTATTCTCCTGGCTTAGGGTCTGACATAGTGCTAAAGCCAGTGTATAGGACCAAGAACATCACCTTATCAACAAAACTCAGGATCTTTGAAACAACGTTTCTATTCCCCTTTACAGGTGCAAAACTTCCGAGTCTCACAATGCTGAACATAAATAAGCTTGGCAAACTTTTGCCAACGCAAGGCTAAGATACATCTTGGGGATCTGGTGGCCACAGGAAATCAACAACAAAGTCTTAATGGAGAAAGAGCCAGTTGAGAAAAAAAAAAAAAGAATAATCGATTATTAATATATTCGATAGTTGCAGCTCAACAGCTTGGGATATCTACAGAAACACTCAACAGAACATGCACAATAGTCTGAATGTGCGAAGAATAACAAAGAAGAGAGCGACAGCAAAGGCTCGTCTAAGCGGACAGCTCATCGCTCCACACAGTCTGAGCAAATAACATTTTTTTTGGAGGGGGTGCGACAACCCCCCTCTCGTGTGGCAGCTCCCAGCGGCAGACTAATAAAGTGGCTTGCCATCAGGCGACTGGAGATGAGGTCAATCTTTACAAGCGCCAAACACTGCCCCCCTGAGGCGCAGCAGCACAAGAGCAGCAAAGAAGGGAGAGGAAAAGAAATAGAAAAGAAAAAAAAAAATCAATGATTAGACGGACAGCTGGGTGATCAATCGCTTGACTGGCTCACTCACTTTCCAGACGTACGGGTGCGCGCGCATACACACAGTCGAAGACGCACACCATCATGTGCATGGATGAACACACGCACACCAAAAAAAAATCTGAACCCCACATTTCCAAGCCACCCGCAGCCAGACCATACTGGAAACCATTTGGAGAGTGCATAAGTTAACTAGTGGCACATTTGGATGGATCAAGATAATGAAATTGTGATCAATTTACATTTCGCTATAAGCTTTGCTTTTTGTTGTTTATAGAGCAAGTTTTTGATCAGTTTCTGGTTTACTTCCTTAACCACCCTCCTACAGACGGGTTTACCCGCGAAATACAGGCGGCTGGCATTTTATCCCGCCGGGATGAAACACACTTCCGGTGTCTGTACGAGTTCCATTTCATCTCGTCGTAGTGGACCGCGGTGGCTCACAAAAAACACAAAATGCTCACCAATCCAGACACCGGAAGTACCCCCACGAACTTGTTTATATGCTTGCCACTTCCGGTGCCATTCTTGTTGCCGTGTCTTTGACTATACTTCAATAGGTCTAATCGGCGGGGGCACACACCTGCCGCGTTATTTTAAAAGGGCGGCGGTAACTTGCGTTGTGCCATTCCACACCCAAGTGCCTTTCCACACCCAAATGCTCTCTTGCTGATCTATGCCTCACAAACGTATGATTGAATAAACTGCGCAACCCGTTCCATTTATTCATTCAAGTTGGAAATAGCAGCCATCCCTATGGTGGAGAAGAACATGTGACCACATCGGTGAGTATCTTCAAGTCAGATTTTGCCTGTATTTCATCAATACTTACATAAAAACGGTGAGTGAAGTGGGGTGAATGATATATGCGAGCTGAACTAAGCGTTTTGTGTGAGATTCATCCACCTTCGTCCACTACGATCACTTCACACAGGGAAATATACAGACACAGGAAGTGCGTTACACCCGGCGGGACAAATGTCAACCCCCTGCATTTTGCGGGAAAACTCGTCTATAGTGTCACCCATGGACAGCTGGCGGTTAATGGGCAACCACACTTTATCATATTTCAATTTAATAATGTTTACTCACGCTTAAAATTACAGGAGGTTAATATACCATATTTACAGATATACCGTGCATGACAAAGTTACCACATTTCAAGCAGCTCGGTCAAGTTTTTTCTTCAAGCACAGTCTTGATTACAGACCTCTCAGTGTGGAGACCTGCCGGCATTGTGACAAACGTGTGCCATTAGCAGAGCTCCGAACCGGTTCAAAACGAAAACGAAAAGAATGTTACAGAATGTTACAGAATTTTACAAGGAGCGGAAACGGAAACGAAAAAAAAAAAAAACATTTCTTCAACTGTTCCGGAACATTATGAAATCCACAAAACCGGTTAAAAACGTTTTTTTTTCTGTTCTCTATATATTCTAACATATCCTATGTCTAGGAGACTATTTCCATCCACTTTCACTGCCAGTTATCAAGCCCCATGCATCTGGGGCTCCATCTTGTGGACAGATGAGGAAGTGAATGTAATGGCGTTAATACAGTTGCACTGAAGTTTGAAAGACCACCAAATATATTTTGTATGAACTATAATATAATATCACTATATAATGTAATAATTTACAAAATTAGGAACTTTAAGAACAAACAAAATGTTTGCGTTCTGAACCGGTTCAGGACCGATATTTTGGTGGCGGAACGGTTCCGAGAACGAAAACGTTAAAGATAGGCCTGGCTGAACAGTTCATTCTTATGCCTGAACAGTGGCGAGATAATGAGAAGATAATTGTGAAGAGTGAAGATAATTATTATGATTTTCATCAACATCATTATTATTATCATTATTTTGACATTGTGGTATGTGGTATAAACCATCTCAGCCAGCTCCACACAGAGATTTGGTGAAGGTGTTCATTGTCAATGTCATGCCTTTTTGTTGATGATGTCTGGAGAATTCATCGTGGCATTTATGTTAATAGTTTGGAGGCATGTATAGTGGTGGGGCATGTGTTCTAAAGTCAAGGGTTGTTAACATAGATGTTGTTAGATAGGAGTTGAAACCTAGACTGGGTGGTAGTGTTGGCACTGTCCACAGCATCTAAACCTTTAGCGCATGCACATTGACAAAGACTGAGCTTATAAAAAGGTTTTTGGTAAATCTAGACATTTTGCAATTTGCATGCTATGCAATCTGATGAATGACTTTGAGAGACATTATGCCGTCCACTGTTATGGATATGTGACTTGTAGAGTCACGCCTCCATTGTCCTGATTGGCTACAAGTTGTGACATCATCGGATGTCCCCACCCATCGGCTATAAATCAGTGATACTTCCTGATGTGGTCGTTCGGCCATGTTTTCCGGCTTAGGTCATAGCTTATTTTAGCTAGCCGATACCCGGCTAATGTCCAGTATAGCTTAATAAATGAACCCTCTAGACATATTCCCGTGTCAAGACTGGTCATTTCCTCTATCTGAGCTGCCATTACACCACTCACAAAAGAACAAGCAGTTTTTCCATCTTTTCTTTTGCTGCACTTTCTTTTCTTTGGTCGTATCGCAATTTTTACTTTCTTCTTTATTTCTGTGAAAGTACAGAGTTCCGTGAACTCATGTAGTCGCAAGATATATAATGGAACAAAGGAGGACAATGCACATCAAACACTCAGGTGTCGCCATGGGCAACCAAAGAGGTTGGTCCGCATTACTGCAGAGGATAAAGTATTCGGGGTCAGCATGTCGGTGCACAGACCATGCGCCGCATCACATCGGTCTGTATGGCTGTCACCCCAGAAGGAAGACTCTTTTAAAGAAGCAATGACATTAGCCAGCTTAGCTGCTACCTTCTGGAAGGCACTACCATACATCATCTTAATGTGGTGTGCTCTTTTTTTTTTTTTTTTTTCAAGTTATTTTTTCAGGCGTCAGCGCCATTTTTTTCCATCATTATTGGATAGGATTAGTCGGAAACTGGGTTGAAGAGATCAGTAGACATTGCAGTCAAGTTGAAGAAGGGAGTAGAACTTGCAGCACTGTGGACACGTGCGGTGTCCATAACCACTTAGCCAATGACACCCCGGTGCGCTCATTTTTTGACCAGAGATGTCGCATCTGTAATCTGGTCATTTAGACTGAAAAAAAATAAACCTATGACCTAACACTTATACGTTACTGGTAGTTGGACTTCGGACCACAGAGCAAACGGATCTACCATTCGCGCCAACGAGGTAAGCATTACATTAGATGGTAGATTCCAAATAGTAGAAGCTAGTGATAAAAGTGCAGATTCAAAGATGAAATGTCTATAAAAATAAAGCTACTTTATTTAGTCATACATACATAAATGTACAGTGAAATTCTTCCTCTGCATTTAACCCATCCCTGAGGAGCGGTGGGTAGCCGCATGCACAGCGCCCGGGGGCCAACACCGGAATGGAACAGGTTAATTCGGACACATTTTTAGTGGTGGCAGAAACCGCAGTGCCCGGAGGAAACCCATGCAGACACAGGGAGAACATGTAAACTCCACACAGAAAGGACCTGTCCGGTGTTGAGATTCAAACCCAGGACCTTCTAGCTGTGTGGCGGCAATGTTAACCACTGCACCACCGTGCTAGATGCATTAACTCCAAGGAGCTCTGCTAACAGCGTTACATAGTGAACATCAGAGCCTGCCTTAATCGGCCAGTGATTTTGTTCGAAGGGCTAATTCGCCAATTCTCTGTTCGCCACACCAATTGTCCCGGAGCATCACACCACGCCTGGCAACTACATTGCCAGGCCAACGTCACTGTGGTCCAATTACATGTCACCGGGTTGCCTCTAATAAAAATGGAGCATGTTGATTGTACTACACCTGCGGTAACATCAGCTTGAATCCAACATATACAACACAAATCTTCAAATTGTGTTGAAGGCAATGGAACACACATTCCCCTGTTGTGACCCAGGTAAGCAATTTGTGTCCTGTGAAATTATGATGAACGGTGATTACCGACTACACGCGTGTGCCTGTAATGTCACGGATGCATGCACACCCACAAGCATAACAATAATTCTACAGTGTCTTTGCAATGGCACCACAACGCGGGCAGGGAAAGTAATTGAATAGCACCTACTCATTCTGCTCTGCTCAACGCTTAAAAAGGAGAGGTTGAAGTCAGACAGAGATCCATGTTTCCCATTGTCAAGGACAAAAGTCCTCCAAAAAGCAAAATAAAAACATATGGGCTGAGATGAACGACATTTTCCTGAGAGAAAATATCCTCTTACTTCACCTTTGAAGCTGTTCAATAGACGAGTTCGGCGGGTAGCTCCGGTTAAATTTCTGAGCTGAACGTAACTTCCGGTGCCATTTATTTTGCCGTGTCTTGGACTATTTTTCAACATGTCTAGTTAGTGGAAGCACACACCTAGTTTGTTATTAAAAAAGGATGGTGGTAACTTGAGCTGTGCTATTCCACACCCAAATGTACGAGTGCGGATCTTTGCCCCACAAATGCATGATTCAATAATCTGCCCAACCCGTTCGATTTACTCATTTTCGTCAGAGTTACTAGTGGAAACAGCCATCCTATTGGTCCAGAAGAGCATGTGACCACGTCGGTGAGTAACTTCAAGTCGGATTTGTGGTGAGCGAAGGGGGGTGAATAATGGGTAACTAGTGCAGTCTATGCTAACATCGAGTGGTCGGATTTTGAACCGGTGTGCGTTTTGTGTGACAAATTCAGCCATCTGTCCACTGCGATGACTTCACACAGACAACTATACAGACACAGGAGGTGCGTTTCAGACGGCGGGACAAAATGTCACCCTCCTGTAATGGGTGCGTGAACTCGTCCATTACGATTCCAATTTTGAGTAAAACATCACTGTGCATTTCCGCCGCGGCAGATCCCCCTCATTAACGAGATAACTTTTAAGCGGATGGATTTGTCCATGATTTGGTGAATGAATGTTTTTCTCCTTTTTCATGCTTCTTTTAAAAATGAAATCCATTGCTCCTTTTTTTTCTATTTTGACAAATTGTCAAACAAGATGGAATTCATGTGATTAGTTGGATTGGGAGGCAGTAAAACAGTTGGCAATAACACTCTTTAACTCCTTGGAGATTATGAACTAAACTAATTGCCGATTTATAATCTTATTGCACCACTAATAATCACATGAATTGTCCAATCTAGGAATCGTTTAGCCCTAGTTATGGACGGACAAGTGGAAAAGCAAGGAGAGAGAGAACGATTTACCTGAGTGTGCTCTGCCGAGTGTGGCGGCTGCGGTCCCGCTGACAGCAGTCCAGGTAGCTGATACAGATCTCCTGTGGGAATGAGAGCATGGCCGGGTCATCTCTGAAGTTAATGCAGTGCTAATCCACAGCTACGCAGCTCAGCAGATCCTGTCATCAAATTGTGACCGAAGTTGCTTTGAGGTGCTTTACAGAAAATGTTTACCAGACTGTTAGAAATATTATAGTTATGCATAAAGAATATATTTTTACATCTCCTCATCCTCTGGCTCGCCGACCACAGTTTGGGAACATCTCAATACTGAGTGGTCCTTGCCTTATCAGCTGTAAGCCATAGTGCTAACCTCCCTAACATTCCAGTGGCTAGCTAGCAGACACCTGCATCTTCACAATAAGACAATGCTCGTCTGTTTTCCATCTAGCAAGTTAGGTTTCGGAAACGAAACCTTCTCGCCGTTCTCTCCTTCTCCTCCTAGCTCGAACAAAGTTAAAGTCTCATGATTGGTTGGAAACTATCTCACTTTCCTTGATCACCCAGAAGTGCTGTTAAAACAGACCACATCTTTCGTTCATTCCTATTTATTGATTATTCAGTGAACGTTCCATTCCAAATAGTTCAGGCAGGCCTATGTTTAGCGTTTTCTTTCTTGAGACCGTTCCACCATCAAAAACATCGGTTCGGAGCGCAAACATATAGTTTGTTCTTAAAGTTCCTTGTACTGTGCGGCATTAAGTTTAGATATAGTTTATACTAAAATATATTTGGTGGTCTTTCAAACTTCAGGGCGACTGCATTAACGTGAAAACCAGGTTTAAAACGCCATTACATTCGCTTCCTCGTCTGTTCATAAGATGGAGCCGCATATGCATGGAGCTTGACAACTGACTGTGAAAGTGTATAGAAATAGTATCCTAAAAAAAGGATATGTTAAAATATATATAGAATTTTTAAAAAATAATAATTTAACCGGTTTAGTGGATTTCATAATGTTCCGGTCAATCATGCCAATGAAGACAATCTCTGAATGGACAAAGTAGCCAGAAATGTTGTATAATATAAAAAGATTTCCCGAGAAGGTAGAGCTGCTCTTTTTTTGTTGTTCTTAGACATTGTTGTGGCCGAAGGCCAACCAAAAGCCCGTCTGGTAAATAACACCAGTAATAATCTCATTGACCTCGTCTGCAATGGGAAGGGCAGAAGGACACCTGCTAGTGTTATTGTATGTGTGGGCTACGCGATGAGTCATTTCATTTGCTAACCCCCAAAAAGGGGTTGGGCCTAAAGACATTGGTAGCACAGGGAAGTGAGCTAGAGAGTCTCTGATGCTGGTGCAGTGGAATGACGATGGGGTGTCCGTATCCTGAATAAATACACACCGTGTCTGATCATTGGAGAGCCTGGTAAGATGACCTTGTTGATGTTTTGGGTAAATGATCCAATGTGTATTCGGCAAACCATGACTCGTTGGGTAAACATAAGACTAATATCTTTCAGTTCTAGCACTAACCACAATATCATTTGTCCATAATATTTGACTTGAGTTTTGCTATACTTGACCACTACTTGGAACGGCGTGGACGTTAATTAGACTTAGACTTTGACTTGAACTTTAATGATTTGTTACAACTCTGCAGAGAAGTTTGCTCAACTATGTCCGTGACTTTGTGCTGACAATTAATTGAATACAGAGAAGCATTAGGGCAAAAATATGTGCAAACTAAAGTACAACTAGAAGCACTCACAGATTGCAAACAGTACTTTTAGTGCTGTGGCAACCCATTATCAATGCAAGTGCCATAAACTGTAATCCCACCGTCGAACTTGCCAACTACATTTCGGCCCCATGCGACCCGGAAGTCTGGTCACGTGACTGCGGTAAGCGATCTATCAGTAAGTTGGTGATTAAGTATGATTATGTTACTTATAGGCTACAGAAATGCACGAAAATTTAAATGGATTCTTCCGTGTGTCATTTCCAACAACTGTACAGAATTTCATCCAGCTCTGTGCACACATTTTTCAGTTATCTTGGGGACAGACAAACCAACGCTGCCAAAAACATAACCTGTTTTGCGGCTCCGACCCGCTGCAGGTAATAAAGTATTTGAAATGATGGCATTAACATTATGTTTTAACATTAATGAATCATTGGGTAAGATTACTTGGGTAGGAACTTCAATCTAATTACTAGTTTGGAGTAATTAAAAAAATGGTTATAGCTGTACATCATGATGAAATTTGTTGTAATGAAAATATGTAAACGCGACAAAAAAAAGTCAAAGCGACAAGTTGAATTCCATTGAATTACAGCACATGCAGTCTATGGTTTACAGCGGATATCTGCATGTCAGAGAACAGTGGACTGCACCGTGCTACGCAAGTGCCCCCTTGTGGTGGAGCGTGAGCTATCGCGGAGAGAATTACGTTAGTAACACAGCAACGGAAGCAACTCGTACCGAGATCACCTTTGCTATGCTCATTGCTGAGCATTAATCTTTTTTAAAAAATGATTAAAGAAAATCTAGTAAAAACCAAAAAACAAAATGACTCCGTAGCCAATCGGTTCTGGGTCATCCACCAAACTCCACGATTTAGGCTTCATAAATTTTGAATGCAATCCTTTCACCCGATATTGCTGATATTAAACATTGTTCAAATTAATATAAAATAATTTTCACAAAGCTTCGAGGAAAATAACTGAGGTTTAGTGGTGTCACGGCTTAAGCTTTAAAGGCTTAAGGTTAAAAGTTGCAGTAGTTTTGGGCCGTTTAATTAGCAGATTTTTTTCCTATCGTTACATTTTTCACCAAAAAATATGCAACGGTATTTAAAGTCCATAAGATATTCTGTACAAATACTATTTAAACTCAGCAGCATATGTCCATATAATCTATAAAGAATTACCCACTGTCATAAAAATGTACAGATTCATTTTTTCCCCCATTTTTATAATTGTCTCAGTGTCGTCTGAACAGACAATTTTTGGTAGGCCATAGAACATGTCTTTGTAAGTTGATGTGCGAGAGAGAAAGACAAATATGAAGGAATATATAGGGGTATATGTACTGAAGACTGGTATGAAAATCTATACTTCCATCAGTATATGCAACCACTATATAGACGAGTTCGGGGGGTACTTCCTGTGTCTGAACGTCACGTCTGGTGTCATTTCGTTCGCTGTGTTTTTGGCAATTTTTCAACATTTTTATTCGGTGAGAACACACACCTACAGTGTTATTTAAAACAGATGGTGGTAACTTGCGGTGTGCTATTCACCCAAATGCTCTCGTGCGGTGACCCACAAATGCATGACTTAATAATCAGTGCAACTCGTTCCATTTCCTCATTCCTTTTGGAATAACTAGAAGAAGCAGCCAGCCTATTGGTCCAGAAGAACATGTGACCACTCGGTGAGTAACTTTAAGTCGGATTTTGACTGCATTTCATCAATATTTATGTAAAATGATGAACGATGCAGAGTAAAAGTAAAATTACCTATATCAAAATTTACTCGAGTAAAAGTACAAAATTACTTCATTTAAAATGTAATGAGTAAAACGAGTAAACGTTACTTTCAATTATTTAATGCATAAATCAGCACAATTTTTTAAAAAATATTTTTTATCAATATCCAAATTACAGCTTTGTGTGATGTGCGATGCGTGGACGATGCGTTGGTTCTGGCTTGCCAGGCTGCACAGGAGTTTTAACTTTCCGCTCAAATCAAAAATGTTCACCATCCACCAATATGTTTTGTAATCAGTAAAGTGAGGGGACTCAAATGTGATGAATTAAAAGTACCAAGGTAAAAATGTACTTGAGTAAAAGTAAAAAAATACACATTTCAAAAACTACTCAGAAAATTACAAATTACTCATAAAAAGTAATTAATTACAGTAATGTGAGTAAATGTAATTCGTTACTTTCCACCTCGGATTTTGCGGGTAAACTCGTCTATTTTAGAATGTCTTCCAAGTTAAGCAGTCATAGCGTTACCTCTCCAGGCTGGATGTCTTGGAGAGCGCTCAGCCGCAGCAGGAAGTTGTTATGAGGAAAGGAGACTTCAGCGTTGGGCACGCAGCTGTGGTTGCCTGGTGTTTGGTGGTGAGGGGGTGGAGACCGTTAGAGGATGCTAGGCAGACTGACACGCACACATCCATAATAAAGGGTGGGATTTTATCACTGTAATTATCCGTGTTTAGGAAGTTATGCGATGCCTTCATTTTGTTCACTTAACGATCCTGTGCTGTAAGTCCCGAGTACGAGGAACCACTCTGAGGGGGCATACCTCCGCCGATGTGCCTTTGTATTTTGTATTTATTATATCATTCAATTTCAAAAATCATTTTGGGGGATTTTTTTTTTTTTTTGGAAGTTATTTTTTTCCGGCGTCAGCGCCGTTTTCCATCTTTATTGGATAGGATTAGTCGGAAACTGGGTTGAAGAGATCGGGGGTAGACATTGCAGACAAGTCGACGAGCGTAGTCGAACTCGCGACACTGCGGTAGACGCAGCGCCACTAACATGAATGGGGTCGTGTTAGGTGCGGTGTCCATAACCACTCGGCCAACGCGGACCC
>OMKY01208866.1:0-16188 GCA_900302395.1 Bregmaceros cantori
GCGGGACACAGTTGGCGCGATAGTTGCCTTGACCAGAGGACCCGCAGATACGTCACTTTCACTTTTCTCTAGCCGGTGTGTGCGCGTGTGTGTGCGCGTGTGTGTGTGTGTCTGTGTGCGTAATATGAAAAGGAAGAGAGAGAGCATGCAGTGAAAGTCGGCGGTGTAATAATAAAAAATAATAAATTAATAATAATAATAAACCTGCGTGTGTTTATGTTTGTGTGTGGTGCCGTCCCGTTTTTGAAACCGCTGTGCAAGGTGACGTGCTATCCTTTATTTGTTAAGATATAGAGCTAGAGTACTTCATTTAGACTCATCCCGCAGCGGGATAATGTTTCTGTTTCACGTGCGATCACCACGGTTGACAGGAGAACAGGAGCACATGCACGCACGCACACACGTGTGCCCGTGGCTGGTGCTGTAAAAATCTATCATTATTTTTGCATATTATTTTTCTCCATGAAGTGAAGCGCCGAGTTGCTCAGCACGCCTGTCAACCATGGAATAAAAGGCACCCCGCCCCCTCGCGCTGTGCAGCGCGGCGTTAAAAATCAAAAATATATATTTCCAGCACGCGGCGCTGCCGCGTTGGGGCGTTGACAGCGCTGCGTGGTGGGGTATGCACCGATGGCTGCAACACGTTTGTTTTTTGGCGTGGCGTACGGGCGTTGGGCGTATACGCGGCGCATTTCTTGATGGAAACCCGGCGTAAGCCTTATCGCCTAGGAAACATACTCGTAGAGTAAAAGTAGTCTCGCACTAGGTTTTCACCGCCGAGTGTCTTGTGAACCGGACAACTTTCTTCTAGGGACAATATTGTCCAAGTCTAGTTCCTAGTGCACATTGCTTTCTAATTGTAATAATTTTGTTCTTAAATGCCGCAGACTATGAATGGGGGGCGGGGCGTCATTGAGTGCAGTGTCTTCGACCGCTTTGCTATCGACGATCCCCAACTGCGTTACCATTGACGGCAAAGCAGTTTTTGAAGTGGAAAAGTTGTCTTGGATATTGTAAAATGGTTAAGTGTTTTATTTTTGTTGTAGTGTTCAGGTCCACCCCTTCAGAGATGGAGTACATGTTGAAGCACACCACAACCCCGGACGCCGTGGTCCGTATGCGGGGGCTGCCTTTCGGCTGCAGCAAGGAGGAGATCCTGCAGTTCTTCTCAGGTACACACGACAGGACGGCCACACCGAGGACCTTTTTGGCTGTTTTGATATTAGGGATCTCATAGGAGCCACAGTAGATCCTGTCCATTTAGCAGTTTGTAAAATGTTACAACAGATTGAAACCCTATTGTACCGTGTCAAGCAGTGGCTCTAAGTACGTTGTGAACTTACTTTGCACATGAAGTTTTTTCTTTGATACAGTGTTTGATTCCAACTTTTTTTTAAACCAACACTTGATAAACTTGCTCTGCAGCAGGACAACTGACACTGTCTAGAGTCCGGATGTATGAGGAATAAATGACCTTGAATTGTTACATGACAGGTTGAATTGTTAAGGAAAAAAAAAAAAACCTTTGGTTGATTATATGCGACAGAGCCCTAATTCCTGTTCTCAAGCCCAAAGGGCTAACGTGCCTGCTTTTCACTTGTGTCACCCAAATCACTTTTGACACTGACGGGACAACGTTGTAGAACAGACATTTGGCTTAATTCACACAATCCACCTGTCTTTGTCATGCAAGATGTTGTTTAAAAGATTTTGTTTAAAGGCAGCCTGCAGTTTTTTGGTGTATGCCACTGACCCCCTCCGAGAAATTTCAAAAGGAACCAAACATTACATTTTTCGTAATTTGATCCGTTGGCTGGGCATTGAAGTGCTAAAATTGGTGCTGCCAGTGCAGCTTAACAGAACTTTGAGGTTAGGGCTGGATTGTCACTTTAAAATACTGTCCCATAAACAAAACAGCCCCATGTGGTATTTGTAATTGTGTCTGTATTGGGGCTTAAAAATTAAATAATTTTTTTAACACGTACCGAACGGTGCAGGAAGTCTGTTTAAAAATGTTGTTCAATATAATACTGAAATATCAATCCTGAACCGGTTTGGTTACGTTTTAAATAGTTTATACAGAATATATTTAGTGGACTTTGAATCTTCAATGCAACTGTATTAATGTGAAAACTGGGTGAAAACGCCATTACAATCGCTTCCTCGTCTGTCCTTGAGATGGAGCTCCAGATGCCAGGGCTTGATGACTGACAGTGTCTCCCAGACATATGTTAAAATATATAGAGAACAAAAAAATGTTCCGTTTTTGTTCCGTAACAGTTGAAGAAATCTTTTCCATTCCCGGCCAAACAGCAAATCTGAATCAAGTATTTTAAGAAAAATGAATGCAATCATTATATTGAGCAAACTATGCAAATATTTTTTTTATTAAACCCAGCCCTAGATAGTGTAATTTGTCAATTTGGGCCGATTGAGCCTGTGGCTAAAGAAATGACTGAAAAACGCACAGACTGCGCCTTTAAACACTAATTAATTAGAAAAGAAAGTGTTGAACTTGAGCTGGCCATGTGATGATGCATTCTATGAACTGTCTATAATATTGACCTCTTCCTAACCTCTCAAAGTGCTCTTGTGTTGATCTCTTGTGGGCATGTGATTTACTTTGTCCCCCGCTGGGGTTATGTGTCCTTGGGTTGAAGGGTTGGAAATCAAGCCAAATGGGATTACATTGCCGGTGGACATCCAGGGCAGGAGTACGGGGGAGGCCTACGTGCAGTTTGCCTCACAGGAAATAGCTGAAAAGGCTCTAAAGAAAGACAAGGAAAGAATAGGGCACAGGTGGGGATTGGTTGGCTGGTTCGGCTGGATCCATACTTTTGTTTCTTTCTTCCTCTCGACACATAGTGTGAGATCCCACACAACATCCACACAACACCCACACGCTGAAATGACTATAACAAACAAGGCCGTTTTTTAAGAGTTTAAACTAGAAATATGCAGTCTCGTCATGTTGAACTTTGACACACCTAATCTGAGACAAACCCAGTCAGAAGGTTTAATCTGCTACGGCGCACACGATACCATTACATCCCCATGCTCTTTGCGTTTGGGGGGGATATAATTACCAACACTATACTCGTAGCTTGACCTGGATTATGAAAATATACTGCCACTATGATCTATACTCGTTACTACTGTGGCTGCTATAGACATCAGCCCAACCACTGCAAGAAATGGCCTTGTCTGTTGTACAGTACAGCATTTATTTTTGTCTTAATCAGCACAAAATGTACACTTAGGGCTGGGCGATACGGAGCAGTTTGGGAGGAATTCTCAACTCTATTTGGCAATGTGCAGCCAGGTAGCCGAGAGGTTGCCTGGGTGGCTATGTAGGCTGCCTGGTGCCTGGCCCACCAACGTGGCTCGCAATCCATTCCAATGTCCAATCCTTTGATAATTGGCTTATTAATCAATTGTTAGTTGCACCATTCTGATAGCCAAATACAACGCACTGCGGCTGATCATGGTTCAAAATAACTTTGCCGTAATGGAAATGCTGATAAAGTACACTGAAGGGAATGGACATATTTTTTTATTTTGAATTACAGTGGATATTTTAAAATGACTCTCGTACATCTACAACTGTGTGGTAAGTTTTTACAAAATGGCAAGTTCATAACACTGGACTGCTAGTGTTCTATCTCCCAGCCCTAGATATGTTAACCGTAAAAAGAGAATTTGAGACTGGTTACAGAAGTCTATTAGGGGTGTTCATTGATTACTCCTCGTCAATCATCTCTCCATCAGTTTTGAGAGAAAAAAAGGCACCCCTAATTTAAGCCTGACTAGCTGAATTACCACCAACGACATGAACACAACTCACAACACATTCAATGCTTCATAGACCACTCCATCAGTGTTGGTTCTAATTGGATGCTTTGGCCTGTGACTGCTGCAATGATAATAGTGCACACTGTTCAGGACTTGGTACTACTTCTGAGCTCAAAAGATATGCCTGTTCTCATTTTGAGCATTGTTAATTTTTATGTGGATTAAAGTAAATTTCATTACTAAGGGCCAACTAAAACTTGATAATATATATTTTTTAAATTGTTGCCATAGCGTCCAGGCACAATTTGTAAGCTTCATTTGAAGTGACTGGAGGCTGCTAACTGCCTATCTGTTCCCCCATCCCCTTCGGTTCTCAGATACATTGAGCTCTTCAAGAGCTGTGCCTCCGAGGTGCGCCATCATGAGATGGGTGGTGGCGGCTTCCGGAAGGGCATGGGATCCCAGCGACCCGGGCCATACGACCGGCCCGGAGGGCGCGGCGGCTACGGTGGCTCCTATGGCGGCTCGTACGGCCGGGGGTCGTACGACCGCATGCGGCGTGGCTATGGAGGTAAGCTTGGGTCGTTGATTGCGTTCAGGTTGCTCGTGCTTCAAGTGAATGTCTATGTTAAGCTCAATGTTTCGCAATGTCCCCATTAACAGCCAGTGAAACGAAAGCGTAGCATTGGCGATTTTTAAATCCCCCAGTTTGTCTTGTCACGTCGGTCTATCGGCACCCCGGGTGACTCCAATAGACAACACTGCGGGACCAATCGGAGGTATAGTGGTGCCCCTAAAAGTCTGCTAGACAAGGGGATTGTGTCACCCACAGTCCCGGAAGACAGTCACATTGAAAGTATGTGTTCTAATTTAACACGCACTCTGTGAGGACGAGGTTCAAGTCACGTAGTCACATTTTTTTGCTTACCCCTGACGCCAACTGTCATGGATCGGATTTTGTGATGTGTCTAGTATGCACAGCTCATTTGACGCATCCATTGTGAATTGAACATTTCTTTGGCAAAGTAAAAAAATCTCTACTTACACAGTAACAGACAGAAGTTAACATTCAATGCCTGCATCTGGGAAACCCAATATCTGATACTCTACAAGACTCAAGTGTTTCGTGTCATACTGCGGGTTGCCAAACACTTGGTCTCACAGAAGTCATGGGTTCCGTGTGCGGTTTTCCATTTTAAGTCTGCATTTTGGCTGATCATGCGCATGGATGCGTAGGATGCATTTTTCACTGAACTTTGTTATTCTTTAAGATTCCCCACATTGTGTAGTACTAAAGTAAGTAGAAGTACTAAAAGTGGTTCATTATAATTAATCATTGGCCCTCAGTTAACTTCCGTGATCAAAATGTTAAGTTGAATAATGTGGCGTTCTGTGCTGTTCATGGATCTATATTGTCTTATGGGTACTTTTGCTGTGGCTCTAATCTTGTCCTAACCCCTTGTCAGATCGGTACGGTGACGGCGGCTCCACCACAGGTCACTGTGTCCACATGAGGGGGCTTCCATACAGAGCCTTGGAAAGTGACATCTTCGATGTGAGTCTTAGTTTCAATTCATCTTAAGGTGTGAACGACCTAAAACAAAATCAGGGAACTTTTTTAGTCTAGCAAGCTGGGCGATAACTGTCTTAACGTACAAGCTAAACTTGAGGTTGTCTAGCCTACCACTGAACAGTACTTCCTGGTAGATCGAGACAGTCTACAAAATGTCTTTGTGTTATGGCCACCAAATGGTGAGTCTGTGATTTAAATTTTTTTGTCTCTATTGGCACACTTGTAGTGTATTAGTTTATGTAATATCATGAGATTAAAATATCAATATATCGATAAATATTTTGATGTATTGCACATTCCAAGCCACTGTGTAATCGGTACAGTCCGCACTATTCACTCGGTGCGCGCTCCCGCAGGTCGCAGCAGCAGCGTCATTCACTCTTCACCGCAGACTGCATGCGCCTCACAATGATTGTTTTACATAAAGCGGCACCACAGATTCCTTCATAAGGTCTTGCGACAGCAAGGCCTCACCTAGGAGGACTTGGGTCACTAGATGAATGCTTAAAACAATGCTGTTGTTCGTAAACTGATTGATAAATCTGAACGAAATATAATTGTCGAACAAGATTCCCAAAAACACATTAATAATGTGCTGATTATTTAAATACGGCATTAATAGTTTTGGTTGTTTTCTTAATATTCATTTTTTTTTAAATCATGTCCAGATTGATAAATATTTCATATTTTCGGAACTCCCAACAATTACTGAACGATTATTAAATATGTTGCTGATTGTTGCAAACTTGCACGTGGCATACTCTTGTCCTTGATAGAAAGTCTTGATGGTAACTTTCTCCCCCCAGTTCTTCTCTCCACTTATCCCAGTGAGAGTACATATCGAAGTCGGTCATGACGGCAGAGTGACGGGCGAAGCAGATGTGGAGTTTGCCTCGCACGAAGACGCCGTGGCAGCGATGTCCAAAGACAAGGCCACGATGCGTAAGCAGTGCAGCGCTTTAACAAATATAACATGTACTTTGGATGTTATTGAGGAATTCAGTATTTATACCTGCATCTTTATCAATTCCTGTCTTTATTATGTGGGGGTACAGTATTAATACAACTCCTGGCAAAAAGTTTGTAATCACCTCCGAGGATGTTCATTCAGTGGTTTTTATTTGATAGAAAAGACAGATCAAAGAAGCGAAGCAATGACTTGGGTCATTTCAAAAGGCAACTGTCTGCCTTTTAAGAAATACCAACATGAATATTGATGAACAATTTACTAAGTTACTTTTTTGTGAACTTGCCAATTAATCTTTTGCTGCATAATTAAAGTCTTTAGTCTGCACGTTTAAAAGCGAGAGTAGAAAACTGTGCCCCCTGCTGGTAATCTATGGTCACAAGCCATGTAGAAACAGGCGTTTATTTATGAAATAATCAAATTTAAAATCGCAATGTGGACGGGTTAACGGACGTTTATTTTTTTCGAAACAACTTGCAGCCTCTGAGGTATGACATTAATAAGAAAAATACCTTTCATCAATTCAAGCACTGCAGACTTCCTCTTGGATCCGAGTTCCAGGTTATTAGTAGGCCAGGACACTTATGTGTTTTAACGTAAAAGAATGTATCCACAGGTTTTGCTCAATGAACAGGTACATTACTATTTCAAGAAATGATTTGATGATCCCGGAGCATCTTTTCACTGATTGGATCAGAAAATGGTATCTGGTAAAAATGTTAACATAAACTTGCTAGTTATGAAAAGGCAACGATCTTCAATCACCTAAAGCAAATGGGCTTTGCGTACAGAAACACTGATATGTAAAATGACAACGACCCAAGAAAAACGACTGGATCTAAGCATGCTCTGAAGTAACTATTACTTACTACCATGATTGTTTCTTAAAGCCAGACAGCTTGGAAATGAGTTCAGTTTTGGGTTGGGTCTGATATCTTTTTTTTCTACTAAATGTAAACGGCTGAATGAACATCCTCCACATACTTGTGTTCACTGTGTTAACATTGAACATTGTGTTGCAGAGCACCGCTACGTGGAGCTGTTCCTTAACTCCACAGCTGGAGGAAGCAACGGCAGCTACGGCGGTGGGATGATGGGTGAGTGTTTTATTACGGTGACAGTTTAGTGGGATGATGGGTGTTTTATTACGGTGACAATAGATCAATAATTTTTGCTCTCAAGGCCCAATTGTATGATCAATTAATGTTTATTTTATTTTTTGATGGCGCCCAACCTTGGCCCAGCGTAGAGGGCAACTACAATCATTTATTTTTTTCCCCCCAGTGTTTAGTGTCTGGGACATTTCTGATGACACTAATCTGACCGTGCGCTCTGTTGGGTTTTGCAGGGAGCCAGTCGTACGGTGGCGGCCGGATGGGCTCTGGCTATGGCGGGGGCTACGGTAGTCAAAGCATGGGAGGGTACAACGACTATGGTGAGTATTCTTCATATTTCTAGACTTGTAAGACATTCTGCTACATCTTCTGTTGCTTCAAATGGCAAGTGAATGATCTAAGACACTAGAACATGCTAATTAACCTCTTAATTAGCAGGATTTAATCATCAAATGTATGTTATCTCTACTCCCCTATTGCCTATAGACGAGTTTACGCGCCGGATACAGGGGGCTGGCATTTTGTCTGTATAGTTGCCTGTGTAAAGTCATCGTAGTGGACAGAAATGGCAGAATTTGTCACACAACACACTGTTTCAAAATTCAGAAATTATACAGCATCCACCCCGCTTCGCATAAATATTGATTAAATGCAGTCAAAATCTGACTTGAAGTTACTCACCAATGTGGTCACGTGAATGGCTGCTTCCACTGGTAAGTCCAACATGAATGGGTAAATGAAACTGGGTGCACAGGTTATTGCGTCATGCTTTTGTGGGGCACAGAGCTGCGCGAGAGCATTTGGGTGTGGAATAGCACAGCGCAAGTTACCATCATTTTTAAATGACGCTGTAGGTGTATGCTCTCACCGAATAGATTTGTTGAGAAATAGTCGAGGACACGGCAAAATAAATGGCACCGGAAGTGATGTTCAGCCTAGAACTCTAACCGGAACTACCACCAAACTCTTCAATTTCATTCATGTTGTAATGTATTTGTATGTCTTTACAAGGGTCTGTTTGAATTGAAACTGAAGGGTCTTTCTGTAACTTTCTTGTAGGTAGCAACCAGGGGAGCAGCTACTATGGCGGCAGCAGGAGCTACATGAAGGGCGGAGGCTGGCGGATGTAGAGCATCTAATGGTTTTGACCCGTTTTAAATGTCTTGTTGGACAGGGAATCTTTCTGATCAATGACTAGGGTTTTTTCCCTACACGTAGCATTAAAATGGCAGCAATTCACTGTTGCTGCCATGGGCCTTGTAGAAAACTAGTCATTGTTCAGTGCGAGTTCCACTTTGAGGTTGACTGGAGATGTAAATATGTATTACGTGGCTGCGGTGGTTCTGTGCATAGTTTAGCGCATTTGGGGGGTTTTCACGTTTTTTTTTTAATCTGTTTTTTAAATTCAACCAATTTTATGTTTCAGTCTTTGACCGTTTCTAGGTTCAACTCCTAGTAAAGTCTTGACCTGCTTTATCTGGAGTTTCCTTACCACTTCAGCCATTTGTATTTCCTGTGCAGTTATTAAATTGATTTAAACGCTGGTCCTTGTGATGTTCCATTTCTTAAACCTGTGGGATTAAAGAAGTAAACTGAAATTAATTTGTCATTTACGAGAGAAGTTCAGTTGTGTAGTCAGCTAATGTTGGAGCCTGCTAGCTGCATTGTCCGTTTATTTGGTATTAAACAAGTCTGCGGGGACTGAGCAGGTCCCCCAGACCCAAATCATCTGGCTGTTCTGCAATGTCTCCGTGCAACTCTTCCCAGTTTCCAATTTAATCCTGTTGCTATCTTGAATGAAACGGCTCTTGCCTGCGACTTAGTTCACAAACCTTTAAAGACTAACCCTGTCAAGGCAGTACAAGTATTTGCAAACCTATTTCTCAATTCGACTCCCAGACCAACAGCATGTTGAACTCGTTTTGAAAGTGAGCGCAACATTGAATTTTATTACATAAATCTTGCAATTAAAAACACTAGAAAAGATAGCTAGGAAACAGACACTTGATGCTAGTGTAGCACAATTTTTTTGAAAAACATTGCTTTTTAAAAGTGAGCACACCAGTAATCACCTTAGTCCCTCCACCTGGGGGTACAATCTGATAAGACATTGGAAAGGTTACATTAGCATGACATTGTAGTGAGCAATACAGAAACGCCCAAGAAAGACTTCCAGGTTGTCCAATTCACAAGCAATCATTGTGAACAATTGTGTGTGACCATTGCTAGACGCAGTGAAACCACATAGGCCAGTGCACATTCAGTATACAATAATTTCAATGCGTTAGTGGAGCGTGTTGACATTAGGTATAGACTGCAGCGACATTCAGATTAATGGCCAGAGTTTGAGGACATGCGTACATGTTGCCAAAAGCATTTTGGTCCCCAGTTAGACGCACATTCTGAAAACAGTGGCGGTGTAAATACTTGTTCTAATGAGCATTATTCACAACACACAGACATAAAGCTCCCCCAATGGTGGAGACTCATCTAGCATCTTTTCGAAATTGGGAGGAAAAAAAAAACATTCTGGTGGGTATAGGTTGTGAGGCAATGCCCCCGCCTCACAACCTATACCCACCAGAATGTTTTTTTTTTCCATCTCTGAAAAGACAGCGATTGGCCAGAACTCTGCACCTTTTCTGCAATTCAACCTGTTGAATCGCTGCCACGGCCTGGATCCAGTTCGTTCTGCAGCCCTTGGTGTGCACTGGCCTTTGGTACTTGTAAGGGATGTCTATGGAACAACCTCCAGACGCCATTCGACTGACTGTAGTTCAGCTTGCACTGAAACGGACCGCAGAGGGCAGTAGACTTGCATGTTCTGGTTGCTATCGTGAATCTGCGTTGGCGGTGGTCCGCTGAAGCAGTAGCGAGTGGCAGACGTCACAGACTCGTACAGGCCGTGGGTAGGAGGGCAGCGCCAGCTCGTTGGCTGAACAGTTGCTGCAGTAGATGTCGCCACAGTTTCGGCAGTGGTGCTGTGCCAACGAGAACACACAAGAGCCACTTACTGCAATGTTCTCACTCCCAACAATTCCATCAGTGAAAGCAATGCATCAATTTGGAGGGTCATTCAGGAATGGCACTAAATGAACCAGGCGGCTAAACTTGGTATTAGGGCAGACCGGTTATCAGTGTGGTCCATTTATATGGAGTGCTCTACCTGCCCACACCTCCCCAAGACAACGCAATCACCTCCACCTCAGTAGTACCGTGCTCTCGACCTGCCCTCACCCCACTTCACATCAGTAGTACCGTGCCAGTAATCCAACAGAAACTGTTGTTGCATGCTGGAAACGGGCTAATTCGAACCTGGGCTTACATAGCGACATCCTTCTTTTTGAATTAAAACATCTTCGGAAATTGAGCTGGAGTTGTCTACTCTATCAAAGTTGAAACGTATTAAAATTTTCCCAATACTCCAATACTATGTACTAAAGAAAAGTCAATTAACCATCAGTTAATATACTTTACGAAAAGTGGTTGAAATTAATTCATTATACCGCATTTAGGCTTTGCACCGTTCCAGAATCTACATGGCTGTCCACCGCTCCTAAAGGATGGGTCAAATGCAGGAGGGGTTGCACTGTACATACCAGTTTGAAGCATGAACAATGGTGGAGGTATTGGGATATAATGGACATACTAATGCTCAGAAGAGATTATTCCTGCTCAATGGTCCCCATGTCTGGCATCTGTATTACTAGTACCTATGATCAGCAACCTTGCATTCGAGCCCAGGTTTGACTTAACACGACTCCTTACCTTCCTCCGGGAGATTGAGAACTCTTTCTGGCACTGCTTGCACTCCTTGGCCTCGTCATCTTTCAACCAGGCGTGACCCTGAACAAAAAGAACCGTCATCTTTCAACCAGGCGTTTTACATTTTGTAATGAATATATGTAACGGGTGAAATGTTAACGTACAACGTGATTACACAGACAATGGCTGTGTCCGAAATCACTCCCTATCCCCTAAATAGTGCACTATATGGGGTGCACGCCATTTTGTAGGGGTGTCTGAATGCTCTATGTACCCTATATAGTGCACTGAAAGTATCCCACAATGCACCGCAAAAAGTAGTGAGCATTGGATGTACCCTAGACGGCGCAATATAACCCATAATACACGGCGGGAGTAAATAGCAACAGACTGCGGCAAATCGTGATAAATGGACTTTTGACTTTTTCTGACGATTGTTGAATTTTATAATTTTATTTTTTATAATTATGTTTTATAATAATTTTGACGGCACCATCTCTAGTGTCCAAAATCTCGGCCGTTGCTGTTGAGTGCACTATAAGTGAGTGCACTATATGGGTTGTAGATAGTAGGGGATAGGGAGTGATTTCGGACACAGACACTCACTGCAGTTATATAGTCTGCTGTTTGGCACGCTAATGAAGATTACCCGCCGGGAACTCTCACCTCCCATGTGATCGCTCAACCTATCATTGTAATGATGGGGCGTCCCCACATGGAGCAGCATTCGTCTGGAATCGAGTCAACAAGAGGCTAAGCTCAGCCTGTTGCCAAGCTTCATCCAGAGCCTGTTTGTTCAGGCGTGACGGTGATAACCCAGATACTAGGGGTGTAATATACCCACAATGCCTAGCGGCGGCACCATTCACTACACTATTGCATTGTGCCTACATATGGTGATGACATCTACAAATGTGCAGAACTGAACAAAAGCTCACCCATGTTGTTGCACGTCACCCCAGCAGCCCTAACATAAGTATACTAGCTCCCCACCCCAGAGCCGCTCGTCCTCTGGGCAAGGTGAAACTAAGCTCTGGTTATAAGCCCTTTATTTTTACTTCCACTTACCTTCAAGGCTTTATTGACTTCTTTGAAATCCTCCATCTTCAGTTTGGATCTTCAGGTGGAAAAAAAGGACATTTTTAAGCAAGTGATGATTTTTTGACAATTCCTAGTCAGAATGTTACAAGCACTGCACTGGTTCAGCCTGCAGTCTGATAAAAGTGTCTTTATGTGCAATTCAGAAATGACTGCACTGCCTTAGTTACGCCTATACAGAATTCAATGTTCAAATGGAGTTAAGGCAGTGATTTCACAGTGCATAGCATCCTAAGACCAAACTATTAAATCATGACTGCTATTATTTGAGTCATTTATTAACAAAAAAGTGACAGAGCTGCCCCACCCAAGGTGAAATGTCCTAAATGCACTAAAACTGCTAAGGATTAAAATTGAAGCTTGACAGATTAAACAAAAGTGTCCACCTACTGGCTGAGGTGCAGACCCATCTCCTGTAAGGCCTGTTCCTGCTGTTCACAGCGTTGTTGCAGATCACTCTTCTCCTGTTTGAGACCAGCCAGCTCCTGTACAGACCCAACACTTATTATATACTTTACACTATATAACACAGTCAGACGTAAATGAGGAACGAGATCGTGACGTCAGGTGAAGCAGCCTGCCACCAATTTCAGGTGGCAGGAATCGTGCGTGATTGCGCGCATACTTGTGCAGGTGTGCGCAGCCGGCCCAGTCGGCATGCGAGTGGGGCAGGCCGCTCCTACTAGCTCCTCCCAAGGACGCATCGCATTGGTTGCGATGCTTTTTGGCGGCGGAACGAAGATACCCTCATTACACAGTCAGTCCCTCATTACACAGATTTATACACTTAACACTATATTACACACTTTTTTCATTAAACATTTTATAAATCTGACTGTGTAATATATAGTGTAAACTTTAATTTTTGTATTATACACTTAACCCTATATTACACAGTCAGGTGTATATACTTTAGTTTTTATATGTAGTGCATACTCCGCTACTAACCTGTAGTACATACTAGACTACTAACCTGGTGGAGACCCTGCAGCTGCTGGAGTTGAGTGCGTAGTTCAGTACTATTGTCCTGCTCTCTCTGTAGAGCTTTCTGGAGCTGCTGTCGCTGCTCCTTCTCACTGCAGAGTTCACTCTCCAGACCCTGCCTGGGAGCACACAGACGGGTCACTCGGGGAGCACACAGACGGGCAACTCCAGACCCTGCCTGGAACACACAGTGTGTGTTAAAAATAAATAAACATAACATTTTATAAAATAAATAAACAGGATGTCACCTCAACTTTACACTCTATGAACATATCTAGCGATACCAAATAGGTCTGACAAAACTCTTAGTGGTCGGCAAGAGGCTCTTAGGCTTAGTGGTCGGCAAGAGAAGCAGAGGAAGACAACCCAAAAGATGGCGCGACAACATCTAGGAATGGTCCGGACGTGACAACAGAATCTCTCTCAACAGAATGACACTGGAGCGAAGCCACTGAAGGAAGCTGACCCCTGTTGGTGCAGTCTGCTACAAGAGGAGAAAGTGAACTATGCTGATGACTATGTTCCATGTCTCTACCCCTGTAGCAGAACGTTCCTAGTGAAGTGTTCTGGTGCAGCCTTACCTCAGAGTGTCCAGGTCCCCCAGCTGTTTGTGGAGAGCTGCTACTCTGTCCTCCAGCTCGGACCTCATGTCCTCGTTCACTTGGTCTCTCTGTAAACGACTGGACTCTGATTCCTGCAGCCTGGCAAAAGCGCTGGCCATTAGGACACAGCACGCATGGTGAAAAACCCAAACACCGTGGCATAGCGGGAGAAAATGCTGTTCCAAGACAGCCGCATACATATTCTTGTTGCTGTGGCTTAGGTCACAGCACTCGCAGCGCTGTGAGATCCCTTCCCCTCACAGTTATTTACTGCACGTCCGCTAGTATCCGGTCTCTCCCCCTTTGACCCCAACGGCGTGAAAGGGTGAAAACCAAATATTGGGTATTTCAATATCCGTTTTCATCATACTCTGATCATTAAATGGAACAGGTCTTAGCTACTAGTCAGACATCTAAATCATTAAATGGAAGGACGTCATCAGTATCATGTCGTGTTTGTGTTGATTGCTACCACGATGGAGGCGATTATTTGCGTGCGCATTCCGCCAGCCGATGTGAAGCTAGTTCAGATTTTTTTTCCCTTGTTTTTCAAGCAGCAACTGCTTGTGTAGTCTTTTCTGAATTTTGTGTCATGAAAATACTGTAAGCAGAGAGAGCCTATTCCGAACCTGCAACTGTAATCGATTCAAAATGTTCGTCAATGAGTTCTTGCAGGAGATTTCAAAGCGGAGGGTTCTCACAGTAGCAGTCAGCGCTGTACAATCTTTTTGTACTTCTGAAACTCTGTATATGTGTGTGTGTGTGTGTGTGTAGCATTTTGCAATCTTTGTCCCTTTTGGGTCGATGATGAATACAGAAACCTCATTCTTGGACATGCGATTAATAAAATAATTCTTTCATACATATACACACACACACAATTCGCTGAATGGTATTAAATATATCTAAACACATCCAAATATCCAATTATAAATTTACAACACAACCATAAAAAACGGTTAGTGCCGTGTTCGTGTACTAAATCACTACATTGATGTACCGCAATAATCCTGAAAAAAAAAATGTTTAGATTTTTTTTTTTGTACAGCTGTGTTGCAGGGTCTGGACCGCCCACCTCTGTTCCAGGGTTTTCATGGTAGTCTCCATCTCAGCCATCCTCTCCTCCAGCTGACCGGCCGCTTGGTGCTTCCTCTCCGCTTCCCTCTGAGAGTCCTGGTCACAGATGACAACTTCTTACCAAAGTACTAGAACTGTGTGTGTATGTGTAAGGGGCCAGTCTTACTTTAGTAAGACTGGCCCCGTGGTGTAGTGCTTAAAGACGCTGCTTCAAGCCAGCCCCATACATAAGTCATGTCGCTGTGGCTTAGATTACAGCACACGCAGTGCCGTGACACCACTTCCCCTCATGGTCATCGTTACTGAAATGTAGCTTGTAGCGTTATGTCTCCATTGCCCTGATTGGTTCCAAGTTGTGACATCATCGGCTGTCCCCGCCCATTGGCTATAAAATCAGTGGTACTTCCTGACATGGGTGTTCGGCCTTGTTCCGGCTTTAGTTCATAGCTTAGCTTAGCTAGACGATACCCCACTAATTCAAGATTACTTTTAATTCTCCATATTGCATATACATGACAGCAGTACACACACACACGTGGAATTTTAGTTGGGCATGAAACGACTCAAGATCAACAGGTAATGAACAAGGTCAACACTAAAAGAAAGAAAAGCTTTACATAAGTTATAAGGTGGCATAGAATCAGCACATGTAACATGTGAACAAATCAAGCAGGGCTACCTGCATTCAGTAGCATCACTGCTCATGGGAAGAAACTGTTTCTCAGTCTAAAGGTCTTGCTACGCAGGGCTCTGTAGCGTCATCCCAGGGGTGTGAACTCTAGAAGCCCACCTGAGCTTTGTGGAACATCTGCAGGTTAAGGGCCTTGACTTGGTCGAGTTGCAGCCGCACGGCGGCCAGCGTGTCCTGCTTGTCGTGGGTGTCTTTCTCCAGCAGCCGCATGGCCACCTCCATCTCCTGCTTCAGACCCACCTGCAGCTCCAGCTCACTCTCCAACTCCTACGGTCAGCGTACAACACACTAAGGAGCAGGCCATTTCCTGGTGTTTCAATGTATTATTGGTGAGTCACTGCTTGTGTCCGAAATCACTCCCTATCCCCCATATAGTGCACTATAATATGGGGGGCACACCATTTTGTAGGCGTGTCGGAATTCTCCATATACCCTACATAGTGCACTGAAAGTATCCCACAATGCACCGCAAAAAGTAGAGAGCATCGATGTACCCTAGACTGAGCAATACAACCCATAATAAA